>JASDQU010261008.1:0-15683 GCA_032191745.1 Picea mariana
GACTGCGCCTAATCATACTAATGATGTAGGTATGTCCATCATCAATTCATCATGTAAACCATAAACCTTAATTTAGTGGAGTCATCAATTTTTTGGGTTTTAGTGTTCCTAGTGAATGGATGTGTTGCTGTTGACATGGAATGAGACAACACAAGTACCTTCTTAATTTTCTTCCTTCACTTGATGTGGGCCTGGTCATTCCTATCCTTGAATTGAAAGTTGCCCCTAGTCTTAGTCATCACCTTTCATGACACTTGTCACCCAACAATCATTATATCACAAGGTTGGAGGCATATGGGAATTGGGATCATGAGGCTTTATAACCCTAAACCAATTCATCATGTAAATTCATCAATTCATCATCTAAATTCATCATGTAAACCCTACACTGAAATTTTAAAGAATTAATATTGGCAAAATTGTTGGACCCTTTCCCTAATATAGTCATGAACCCAATGTTGTGTGTATTACCTAGATACATAATACCACTAGCTCCATTATTTTTAGGGGCATCTTGACTAGATGCGTCAAAATTACATGAAGCTCCAATTTGTCTATTGGGGTATGGGTTAGATTTCTTTCAACGTAGACTTTGGTTCCATGTTTGAAATTAAAAAGTATGGAATTTATTGAGAAGTGCATTGGAAAGGGGGAATGTACTTATCCTAGAAGGTTCCAACATTCTAAGCTAACTAGATGCCCCATGATGTTATTAAAGGAAGACATTTAAAGTCTTTGAGTTCAAGTTTTAGTATCCATTTCCTTATATATTCTTCTACTAAATTCCCTTGCCAATTATGCTTCTTACTTGTTGTAACGTCCATCTGAATTCAACATGGGATGGTTTCTGGACTCAAATTTGACTCACACACCCACTTTCTACCATCATCAATTCATCATGTAAACCATAAACCCTAATTTATTCTATAAGAATACAACTTATATTTTCTTCTTTATTTTTATAGAGAATACACTTATTCGGTCCAGAGTTCTTCCTCTTTTATAGAATTTCTTAAGTTAAGGCTTTGTTTATTTATTGTCAACCACATAAAAATTTCAGTCTTTAAAGGGGATATAATTTTACATTTATCTTCCATCACCGTTGAACTTCCTTTGGCCTACCAAGAGCATACATTTCTTTATAACCTAATTTTAGAGTATAAGTCTCTAAGACTAGGTTCTTGAACCAAAACAACTTATCTTTTGTTTCAATGATTTGAACATGAATTAGCTTAAGTTTTTCTATGTATGATTCCCATTAAATCTTGTCTTGGCCTTCCAATGCTAACTAATCTATCTTCTACCAATCTTGATGCCATATAGAAGAAGTTTCATGAGAGATACTTTGTGCCAAGTTGAAAATGTTTTCTCTAATATAAAACATTGATCACTAGTTCTAAAAGTAAACTCAAGAATATGTCCCAATCCTTACACTTTCACATTTCTATAAAATTTAATAATTTATTAGATTCTACTAACTTGTAATATATAACTTTTTTTTTTTGTAACTAGGGGAATCGGTAACAATGGCAGTATCGTACTCGCGTGACACGGGGTCGAATCCTGCCGGCTGCCTTATAACCCCTAGGGAGAAACGCACCGCCCTCAAGTACGCCCTCCGGGTAAATCGGGGTGAGAATCGACCTTGAGACCTCATTTTACATAGTTCCTTCCATTTAAATGACACTTGCCAATCGGTCTACACCCCTGCGGGCAACTTGTAATATATAACTTCATCTCCATTGAATATCATGAAATTATGTTGCGAATATCATTTATTTTTTAAGTTTCATATTCAATAGGATTAATCAAAACCATATTTAAATATTTATCATAAACAAATAAAAATTCATTAAGTTTAATGCACTCTTATCCTCATACATTTTGACTTTTAAATGTTTTAAATGTCATAGGAGGGGTTTTAAATGTTTCTCAATGTCATATGAATGTTAAACCATATTGAAGATATGTTAAACAATGTTGAAGGTAACCATTCACGATTCAAGTGTGCACGTGAATCTGCGAACATAAAGGGTATAGTCTACGGGGATACCAAGGGGAGCATGCGAGTTTGCGAGGAGAAAGGGGATAGTCTTCGAGGAGAGCAAGGGGATCATGCTAGTCTGCGAAGAGAAAGGGGATACTATGCGAGGAGACCAAGGGGAGCACGCCAGTCTGCAAGGAGAAAGGGGATAGTCTCATGCGAGGAGAACAATGAGGAGATAGTCTGCGAGGAGCCAGGGAGGAGATAGTCTGCGAGGGAGAGATAGTCTACGTGGAATCTGTGGAGCATGCGACCAAGGGGAGTAGTCAAGGGCACACGAGGGCACACTCCAGGGAGGATATAGTCTGTGAGGGAGAGATAGTTGACATGGAATTTGTGGAGCACGCGACCAATGGGAGTAGTCAAGGGCACACGAGGGCATGCGAGGGCACCAAGAATGGTGAGTACCCTATAAAAATTAGCATTTGAAGTCATTACAGGTGAACACTACAAATTTATTGATTCATTGTTAATATCCTATAGTATATTATAGGTTTTCTTTCATGTGCTGCCTGCATAATTGCAACTATTTTCTCTTTGTTTTCCCCTTTTAGTTCACCCTTTCTTAAAATAGGTTGTTCAACTTTTGTAAATTGCATGACAAACCCCAACCTAATTGCCCATTTATCACAACTTTCATATGGTGTAGATATAGGTACTTTTTACAACCATAGTTGATGCTTTTCAATAACTCTCATGTTCTTCCTTAGCATTGCAATAGCCCTACTAGTAACCCATTTGTTGTCACAACTTGTGGAAACCACCATGTTTGTAGCAATATCCACCATAAACCCATGCCTTTGCCTTGCATGTAGTTTTTGTGGTTTGTCAAACCTAGGTTTAGTCCTTTGTTTATTTTGTTTTGTGATTCTCAGTAGTTTTTTGGGATCATGGTGCATCTCCTTTCTCTCTTTGGACTTATAGAATCCAAACCTCTTGTCCCTCATCTTCCACCCCTCTTCATACTCTTGACCTCCTTTTTATCCTATTCAAACTATTTTTTCCCCTTGACCTAATTTTCATCCTCTTGATCCTTCGTTTGGCCTTGCAATATCTCTACTACCTCTTATCACCCCTTCTTATCCTCTCAATCCTCCTCTTGGCCTCTCAATTTTCCTTAAAAATCTTATTCCTCCTTTTTGGCCTCTTGGCCTACCTTCGACTCCTTATGTCTCTACTCCTTTTTCCTTCTCATAGTAGTCTTTTTGTTGGGACATTCCCAGTGCTCTTATGCTCTTGTTTATTATTTGGCTAGAGTGAGGCTTGTCTTTCTTGTATCATCTAATTGCCTCAAGTGTAGTGTTCTTCATCAATGCTAGGTTTGTTTGAATGAAGCGACATATATTCATTGTTTTATTTTCTGTTCAGAAAATGTCGGAAGAACCACAGTGCTTTTGAGAGCTTGTCGACGTTTCGGATCCACAACAGGATCCATCTTTAGGACAAAAAATCCTGGAAGGTGAGGAAACCCGTGAGCTTTTGTAGTTGTATGGATTGAAAATAACCCTATTGGTCATCTAGTTTCTAGTTCTCTCCTTTGTTCTCCAATGAGTTACTGACAACACAACGAAATTCCTCATCCTTTTTCCATTCGATGCATCTTGTCTGCTCATTTTCCCTAATGCAACCCTTCGATTAAATATAACATGGAAATAGTTTGGAGGCTACTTAACAAGTATAGCTACAAAAGATCTCAATAGTCATTATCAACACTCTATGTCAACTTGCCAACCACAAGTTAGTGTAGGTATGATTCACAACTCATATTTATTTCATCTTTTCTACCTGGTTTCTTTGCCACCATATGCTTGTTAGTTGAACTTTGATTGAACGCTTGGTTGATTACATTTAGCCATTTTTTTGTTTTTTTTTCTTGTTGTTGCTCTTGGACCTTTAGATTTCTTGAGCATATTCTTGATTGCTCATTCCTTTTTCTTTCTTGGTTTAATTTTTCTCACTTGTGTGCTTATCCTACACCCCTTCACTATCTATAGTATGTTTCTCTTGTCATGATATATCCTAACCTTTTGTGATACTTGTTACCTCCCAAACATGCACTTCAAATGTTAAAAAGTCCTTTGAAAAAGTACACTTCTAGGGGCACTTAGGAAGGTTGCCCATTGTCACCTCAACAAATATTCCACTCACTTTAGGCTGGTGTTTTTTTGGCACTAGGGAGGAAACCTTAGTAAAGAAATGTTTTTGATGTAATATTTACAATAAAATGGATGGTGGAATTTTTCAACACCAATGCCTATCCAATTGACCTATGTCATTAGGGAAATTTAGAACAAGAGGGTTAGAATATGGCATATATGACGTAATTGAGCTATCATCGACATTTGTATATTTCGACATCATTGAAAATAGTTTTTTCATTCTCCTTGCACAAAGGATAGATGCGTAGACCTTGTCAACTATTGTTTTGTATGTTATCCCATATTTGGAAATTCATCACTTAATAGTTGCAACTTATTAAGTGATGAATTTCCAAATATGTGAAATTCTAGTATCATGGATTTCCAAACTATTGATCCGCACTTGAACTCTTTTTTGGGTCTCAAATCCAGTTCTCCACTAAGCGTCGGGGGATATATGTTGATCAAAAACTACTAACAATTTTGTATGCAACTATATGCAAATATGCAACTATGCAACTATATGCAACTTTATGCAACTTATGAAACTATATGCAACTATATAGCAAATATATGCAACTATATGCAAATATGCAACTTATCCAACTATGCAACTATGCAACTATGCAACTATATGCAAATTTATGCAACAATGCAACTTATGCAACTTTATTGCAACTATATGAAACTATATTGCAACTATATGCAACTATATTACAATAATTTCATATGAAACTATATGCAACTATGCAACTATATGCAACTATGAAACATGCAACTTATGAAACTTATGCAACTATATGGAACTTATGAACCTTTATGCAACATTGTACCCTTTATCCAGCTTTATGCAACTTTATGAAACTTGAGAGTGGGATGTTATTTGGAAATATTGTACCCTTGAAATCACTAAATCATGCATATACAATGTCAGATACTCATAAATACTTTTGTAATGCATTGTCAATCAAAACATTATATTAGAGTAAGCAAGTAACCTCCCATCAACCACCACATGTATTGCAATTGCATCATCATTACTAAGCGTTGGAAGTGCAACAAAGTAACTTATATGATGTCAGATTGAAGCACCTTTTATTAAGTGATGAACTTCCTAGGTGGTGAGTAAACTGATTTAGCAAGGAGGTAGTTTAGGTTTAGGTTATCTCATATATGGTTAAGGTTGTGCTTGGATAAATAGAGTAGCAGGAAGTATTTATGTAGCAATACTTTGTGAATGCAATAGTTGGTCATTTTTATGATCAATGTCACTCCCTACTCAAAGGACCGCCAGTGGTGTTTTGTTATGTAAATAGGTCTTACTCCATAGGCCCTAGAATCCCTTGAGAGGCCCCATTAAAGAAACCCCATGAAACATATTCATCCAAATTTAGAGGAAGAACAACCCTATATTTCTTTTGCTTGGGGCTAAAAAAGAATGAACTGTATGCAATCTCAATCTTGTAAAAAAATTGAAGAGTGTAGACCATGTATTTACAACTATAGCCATTTCATGCCACCCACATGGCCCATAGAACATATTTAGAACTATGTGAGTCGTTTGGTTGTTGCCCAAATTATCGATCCACACATGAACTCATCAATTTCCAAACTATTGATCCACACTTGAACTCTTTGCTGGGTCTCAAATCCAGTTCTCCATTGAGCATCTGGGGATATATGTTGACCAAAAACTACTAACAATTTCGTATGCAAATATATGCAAATATGCAACTATATGAAACTATATGCAACTTTGATGTAGGAGCATCACATAAAGCCAACAAGCACACGCCTAGGGAAATGAGACAGTTGGATGCGCAGATTTCATTTGAACACGTTTTTTGTGAAAATGTTTTGAATTTTAAAATCTGAAACATTAATGTAATGATCAGGAGGAAAGTGCATTATTATTTATGTATTGAATATCCAAAATGATTTGGAGCGTATGTTCCTATCTGCGGATGTAATAGGCATTTAAGTTTGTTTAATGCAAGTAGGTAGATTTAAATGATAGATTAGACAATTTTAGAAGCTTAGGAGGGAAAATGGATGATAGACACCCTCAACCCTTGTATCTTTGTAACATAATTCAGAATTCGTAAGCTATAGAGATGTAGAGGAGAATATAGGAGAAAGAAGGATTTTTATGCATTTAGCTGTTATTTTCCATGTATATGAGCACTAGAATTAATAGAAGAAAGCTTTGATTCCAATCTGTTTTTTTTTTATGGTTGTTGGAACCACCTATTGAATGGTATGTTACGGGCTATTTATGTTCTCTGTATGCATTTTCTTTAAATGTTATGTGTGTGCAGGATCTAGAATTCTATGTTGAATGATTGAATTTTGGATAAGGGGAGAATGAGTTTCGATTGTTTCTCTTTCTAAGAACTCCTATAAAGAGCGCAGTGGAGGGTCTGGAAGGAGTGCATCAACCAGGTTGTGAATTTCATTTCAGAATGCTCAGAAGAGATTCAAATTGTGTCTTTATAGGCAGGAGTGAAACAGAGCACAGAGCCATGCAAAGTGTGCATAGGCTGGGAAAAGGGAACAAATTTCTTCAAACTTGCAGAGGAGTTGAAGAATTATCTGTTGCAATGAGTGCACAAAGCTTCCCTCGAAGGATAACCATGAGTTATCTCTAAGTGTGCAATATTCATGCATAGAGAAGGCTTGAAGCCTAGAATTCGCCAAGGAAAGGTAGAAGACTCGGACAATCATTTTCGTTTGAAGGTCACAGAGGGCGAGCAAAGGTAGAATTGGATCAAAATAAAAAAAGGAGTAGGTCCAAGTGCCTTTTCCAAAGTTCAGAATCGAAGGTTGTCAAGACAGAGATAGACAGTCTAATTTCTCCATGGAGAACTCGCGATATCACGAGGACTGTAGGATTGACATGAGTTTCAATATGGTTAGAGGCCCGAGAAACCCATCACCCAAGAGTCGAGGGTCTACGTGAGCCATTTATCGCGGCTTACCCCATGTCGTTGGATCATTTCATGAATTCGGGGTTCGTGAGTTTTGAAGGATAGGCCAAATTCTTGGTCGCTCCAAGTCCCGAGTCGCGAAGTGTAGGAAAAAATATATAAGCCGTTGGATCTTGGCCATGGCAGAACCATTGGATCGAACACCGTGTGGTATCACGTTTCGGGGGTTCAAAGGTTGGGAAACATTGCATTTGGATTGCGAAATTCGCGAAGTGCCGAGCACCGAGGGCTCGTGTGGATAGGTGGCACATCCTGTAAGCGAAGACCATGTGGTTGATAGGTGGTGCAAACATACAATGTGAAGAAAAAGGTCGAAGTGGGTGACAGGTGGTGTACACGCATTACTGTGGAGGAGTCAACACCCCGTTGACTTATCGCATTTCAGGGATTTACAAGGGAGGAGCACTAGTGTTCAACAATCCAACTCGCAAAGTCGCGAGTTGCTTGAGGTTCTAGAGTTAATCTCTATCTGGAGGCCACTTGTAAAGGTGCTAACGAGGAGGAGCCATACCCATATCACATCTCAGGTATCATAGATTTGGAGCAAGAGGAGTCAAGAGTCTTCGATTCTCCAACTCGTGAGATCACGAGTCATGAAAGGATCTTGTGCTAAGGCCTTGGTCATGGTCGATTCTCCAAGGGGATGAAGAGAGGGGGCTTATCCCTTACGCCCATTAGGAGCTTCGCATCTCGACTGTTGCAGAGAGCGGTGACATTGTGTTGAAAGCGCCAAACTCGGGAGGCGGGAAAATCCTTCGCGGTCTTAATCAAGGGTTTTTCTTAACTCTTGTCATGGTTTAGAGAAGATCCTATGAGGATCTCAGCCCGAGGGTCGGGGGTCTGCACCAGTTGTGGTATCAGAGCACAGAACAAATTCTTTTCTTTCTGTAGCAGAGAGAAAAGAGGAATTTTACAACCATGCCATCAAGAAGAAGAGAAAGGCCAATGCCTGATCCAGCAGTGGAAAGAGAGATGCACGAATTACGTGCTAGGATTGATGCCATGGATATGGAATAGAGGCGAATAGTCAATGTTGGAGATATCAGTGAAGCTGCAAGTGAAAATGAAGATGGAAACGAAGGAGAAGAAATTGCAATCGAAGATGCTGCAGAAGAACGCTTATTCAGAGATGTTGTAAGAATAGGTTCCAGGGAAAAAATGGGCATTCCAATGTACGAAGACAACTTAGACGTTGAGGATTTGCTATATTGGTTTAGATATATGGACAAATACTTCGACTACAAGGATGTCGAAGAGGATAAGAAAGTTAAGCACGTAGTCACTAGACTGAAGGGAGATGCAGCGCTGTGGTGGGATGAACTGTAGGCTGAGAGGCGTTGCAAATGCAAACAAAGAATCAAAAGCTGGGATAGAATGGTTGCAAAAATGAAGGCCAAATTCATACCTAGAGATTATCAAATCAATCTGTTTTGGAGGATGCAAAATTTGAGGCAGAAGATGATGACGGTGAAAGAATACACCGAAGCGTTCTACAGGATAAACATCAGAGAAGGTCATCGAGAAAGCAATGATGAGAAAGTTTCCAGATATATGAATGGTCTACGATATGACATTCAGGGTGAGATGAGCATGATGACCATCCGAACCATAGAAGATGCTTATCATATGGCTCTGAAAGCTGAAGAGAAGATGAGTCGAAAGCAAGGTCAAAGAGGCCGAGGTAGAAGTCAAAGAAGAGGTAAGGCAATTTCCCAAGACACAATGCAAAATTCCAAATATGAGGGAAATAAACCTCAAACTCAATATGAGAGAGGAGGAATCTCGTAGGGGAGACATTATGCTGACCGAAACACTTTTCCTTGAGCCAGAGGAAGAGGAAGAGGAAAAGGAGGTGAAGTGAAATGCTTTTTCTGTGGAAAAATCGGACATAAATCCTATGAGTGTCCAGATAAGAAAAAATATGGTGAAACTCACATTGCCAAAGCTCAAGGATAGAATGTTGAGGAAGAAGATGCTGAGGGAAGAAGATCCTTAATGATGAGGAAAGTTCTCTTGAATCCATAGAACCCATTCCAAAGGGACAGTTTGTTTAGAACTGCTTGCAAGACCAAGGATAGGGTATGCAAGGTAATAGTGGACAATGGAAGCACAAATAATCTAGTATCTATAGAAATGGTGGAGAAGCTGGAATTGGGGACTGTTACACATCTAATCCCATACAAAATCTTGTGGTTGCAAAAAGGGCATCAGGTAACTCCCACTAAACAATTTTTAGTTGAGTTTAAGATAAGTGCATATAAGGATGAAATTTTATGTGATGTTATTCCCATGGATGTCTATCATCTATTGTGGGGAAGACCATGGAAATATGACAAAAATGTGGTGCATGATGGGAGAAAGAACACATACACTGTGGAAAAAAATGGTAGAACGCATATGTTGCTGCCAATTAAGGATAAGGAGGTGAAAACAGAGACGAGCAATACTATAGTTCTCATGAGTGGGAAGGAGCTTCTTGATGAAGTCAAGAAAGATGAAGAAATGTAGTTTGTTGTGGTAAGAAAACCTAGAGTCATCTTGACCAGTACTAAGATAGATGATTTATCGGAGGAAATTCAGGAATTGCTAGAGGAGTTCAATGACATTGTGGTGGACGAATTACCTTGTTCGTTGCCGCCCATCAAGAGCATAATTCATCATATCGATATTATACTGGGGGCAAGTCTACCGAACAAAGAGGCATACAGATTGATGCCGCAGGAGAATGAAGAGGTTAAAAGAAAAGTCCAGGATTTGATGGATAAAGGATTGGTTAGAGAAATCTTGAGTCCATGCGTTGTACCTACAGTTCTAAGTCCAAAGAAAGATGGTGGCTGGAGAATGTCTATAGACTCAAGGACCATAAATAAAATCACCATTAGGTATAGATTTCCTTTACCCAGGATGGATGACTTGATGGATTGCTTGAGTGGAGAAAATTGTTTTTCAAAAATTGATTTGAAAAGCGGATATCATCAGATAATAATGAGGGAAGGTGATGAATGGAAGTCAACATTCAAGACAAATGAAGGACTATATGAATGGCTTGTCATGCCATTTGGCTTGACAAATGCGCCTAGTACTTTTATGAGATTGATGAACGAAGTCTTAAAATATTTTATTGGTAAGTTTGTAATCGTATCTCTTGACGGTAATCGTATATCTTGACGATATACTGATATTCAATGAAACTGAAGTAGAACACTTGAAGCATTTAGCTGCCGTGATGAGGAGATTGCAGCAAGAGAAATTGCTGATCAATATGAAGAAATCGTCATTTATGAGGACATAACTCATTTATTTGGGTTTTGTTATCTCTGCAAATGAATTGAAAATGGGTCCAGAGAAGATAAAGGTGATTAAGGATTGGCCATCGCCAAAGAGCATGTTCAAAGTTCGAAGCTTCCATGGGTTGTCTAGCTTCTACAGGAAATTCATCCAAAAATTCAGTGGAATTAGTGCACTGATGATGGATATGGTGAAGAAGTGGCATAAATATTTTCACTAGATAGACGAAGCAGAGAAGAGCTTCAACCTGCTGAAGAACAAGATCATTGAGCAACCAATTTTGGTTTTGCCAGATTTCAGCAAAACATTTCAGGTCAGGTGTGACATGAGTGGATTTTCCATTAGAGCGATTTTGAGACAAGACGACAGGTCGATCGTGTATTTCAGTGAAAAATTGAATGAAGAAAATATCAAGTACTCCATGTATGAAAAAAAAATTATATGCAGTCATACAAGTGTTGAAGAAATGGAGGCACTATTTGGTTCCTAAAGAGTTTGTTTTGTACAACGATAATCATGCTTTGCAATTTCTGACTTGAGAGGAGAAGTTGAATCAAAAACATGCTAAATGGGTTGAGTTCATGCAGAATTTTACTTTTGTGATTAAACATATTTCTGGAACTGCTAACAAAGTGACTGACGCTTTGAGTAGGAAATCTTTGCTATTGCAGGAATTCAGAGTCAAGACTTTGGGTTTGATAACCTCAAAGAAATGTATAGGGATGATCCAAATTTCAGAGAAGCATATGAGGCATTTGAGAATCCAATTCTCAAGGACAAAAGCCAATGGACCGAGTATATGATCCAAGATGGATTATTGTTCAAAGGCAATCAGCTATGTATTCCAAAATGCTCCATGAGGGAGAATTTGTTGAAGGAAAATCACAGTGGAGGATTGGACGGACACTTCGGTCATGATAAAATGTTCTTGAAGTTGAATGGATCATACTATTGGCTGGGGATGAGAACAAATGTCAAGAAATTTGTGGACAGGTGCAAAATTTTCCATCATGCCAAGGAGAAGAGATAGAATATAGGGTTGTATCAGCCATTTCCAGTACCAGAGAGACAGTGGGATGTGGTAAGTATGGATTTTGTGTTAGGAATGCTAAGGACACAAAGGAGTTGTGACTCAATCTTCGTGGTAGTCGACATATTTTATAAAATGGCACATTTCATACCATGTCAGAAAACCAATGACGCAACACATGTTGCCAATCTATTTTTCAAGGAAGTTGTTAAACTTCACAGCTTACCCAAGAGTATTGTATCGAACAGGGATACCAAATTTGTTGGTCATTTCTAGAGGAATTTATGGAAGAAGCTGGGGACTAATTTATCTTTTAGCTCAACATATCACCCTGAGATGGATGGACACACTGAGGCAATGAATCGAAGTTTTGGAGATCTGTTGAGGAGCCTAGTGAATGAACACCACATTCAATGGGATCATATTCTACCACAGGTGAAATTTTCTTACAACGATTCATTTAACATAAGCATAGGGCACAATCCATTCTAGATTGTATATGGAATGAATCCAAGGGGAATTTCTGAATTGAAAGATTTAGAACAAGCTGAATTCAAGAGTGCTAGTGCTGAGGACTTTGCAGAAGGAATGAAGGAGCTTCACAGCAGAATTAAGGAGAAGTTGCAGAGTTCAAGTCAAGAGTACAAGCGTAGAGAAGATCAACACAGGCGAGAAATTTAATTTGAAGTTGGCGATTTGATTCTTGCGCATTTGAGGAAGGAAAGGTTCCCAAGGGGAACGTATAACAAGCTTAAGATGAAAAAGATTGGACCATGCAAGGTCATAAGAAAATTCAGGGCAAACACATATGAGATTGAATTACTCGATGGGCTCAGAATCTCACCGATATGAAATGTCGTGGATTTGTACCCTTACAGAGATAAAGAAGCAGGAGAAGAAGATGAACAAGAAAATATTCAATGGACAAAACAAATTCCTGTAGCTGAAAAGCCACAGATGGAAAGAATAATTGACAAGAGGATTAGCAGAAAGACTAGGAGAAAAGAGTATTTTGAATACTTGGTCAAGTGGAAAGGACATCTAGTTAAAGATGCTAGTTGGGAGAATGAAGCAAAAATTCAAAGGCATGGACAAACTATGCAAGAGCTCATGAACAACTGTTCATGAAAAATTTCAAGCGAGGGAGTATGATGCAGGAGCATCACATAAAGCCAACAAGCACACGCCTAGCAAAAGGAGACAACTCGACGTGCAGATTTCATTTGAACACGCTTTTTGTGAAAATGTTTTGAATATTCAAATCTGAAACATTAATGTAATGATCAGGAGGAAAGTGCATTAGCATTTATGTATTGAAGATCCAAACTGATTTGGAGTGTATGTTCCTATCCGTGGATGTAATAGGCATTTAAGTTTGTTTAATGCAAGTAGGTATATTTAAATGATGGATTAGACAGTTTTAGAAGCTTAGGAGGGAAAACGGATGATAGACACCCTCAACCCTTGTATCTTTGTAACATAATTCAGAATTTGTAAGTTGTAGAGATGCAGGGGAGAATATAGGAGAACAGAGGATTTTTATGCATTTAGTTGTTATTTGCCATGTACAGGAGCACTGGAATTAATAGAAGAAAGCTTTGATTCCAATCTGTGTTTTTATGGTAGTTGGAACCACCTGTTGAATGGTATGTTACAAGCTATTTATGTTCTCTGTATGCATTTTTTTTAAATGCTATGTGTGTCTGCAGGCTCTAGAAATTCTATGTTGATTGATTGAATTATGGATAAGGGGAGAATGACTTTCAATTGTTTCTCTTTCCGAGAACTCTTGCAAAGAGTGCAGTGGAGGGTCCACAAGGAGTGTGTTGACCAGGTTCTGAATTTAATTTCAGAACGCTCAGAAGAGATTCAAATTGTGTCTTTACAAGCAAGAGTGCTAGCAGAGCACAAAGCCATGCAAAGTGTGTGTAGGTTGGGAAAAGGGAACAAATTTCTTCAAACTTACAGAGGAGTTGAAGGATTCTCTATTGCAAGGAGTGCACATAGCTTCCATTGAAGGATAACCATGAGTTATCTCTAAGTGTGAAATATTCATGCACAAATAAGGATTGAAGCCCATAATTCGCCAAGGAAAGGTAGAAGACCTGGACAATCGATTTCATTTGAAGGTCACAGAGGGTGAGAGAAGGTCAAATTGGATCAAAATCAAGAAAGGAGCAGGTCCAAGTGCCTTTGCCAAAGTTCAAAATCAAAGTTTTTCAAGACATAGATGGACGGTCTAATTTCTTCATGGAGAACTCGTGAGATTGCGAGGGTCGTAGGATTGACAGGAGTTGCAATATGGTTAGAGGCCAAAGAAACCCATCACCCAGGAGTCGAGGGTCAATGTGAGTCATTGATCGCGGCTTACTCTATGTCGTTGGATCATTTCATGAATTTAGGGTTCGTGAGTTTGAAGGATAGGCCAAATTCTTGGTCACTCCAAGTCCCGAGTCACGACGTGCAGGGAAAGAGATCCAAGCCATTGGATCTTGGCCATGAGAGAACTGTTGGACCGAATCCCGCATGGTCTCACGTTTTAGGGGTTCGAAGGTTGGGAAACATTTCATTTGGATCGAGAAAGTCACGAAGTGCCGAGTGCTGAGGGCTCGTGCGGACAGGTGGCACATCTTGTAAGCGAAGACCATGTGGTTGATAGGTGGCATAAACATACAACATGCAGAAAAAGGTCAAAGTGGGTGATAGGTGGTGTACACGCGTCACTGTGGAGGAGTCAACACCCTATTGACTTATCACATTTTGGGGATTCAGAAGGGAGGAGCATGAGCATTCAACACTCCAACTCGCGAAGTCATGAGTTGCGAGAGTTTCTAGAGTTAAGCTCTAGCCGACGGTCACTTGTAAAGGTGCTAATGAGGAGGAGCCATACCCATATCACATCTCGGATATCAGAGGTTTGGAGAAAGAGGAGTCGAGAGTATTCGACTCTCCAACTCGTGAGATCGCGAGTCATGAAAGGAGCTTGTGCTAAGGCCTTCGTCGTGGTCACTTCTCCAAGGGGATGAAGAGAGGGGGCTTATCCCTTATGCCCATTCAGAGCTTCGCATCTCAGCTGTTGCAGAGAGCGGTGGCATTGTGTTGAAAGTGCCGGACTCGCGAGACCCGAAAATCCTTCACGGTCTTAATCAAGGGTTTTGCTTAACTCTTGTCGTTTTTTAGAGAAGATCCTAGGCGGATCTCAGCCCAAGGGTCAGGGGTCTACACCAAACTTTATGTAAAAAGGCAACTTATGCAACTATATGCAACTATATGCAACTTTATGCAACTTTATGCAACTATATAGCAACTATACGCAAATATGAAACTTATCCAACTATGCAACTACCCAACTATATGCAACTTTATGCAAATTTATGCAAATTTATTCAACAATGCAATTTATGCAACTATATTGCAACTAAATGAAACTATATGCAACTGTGCTGGTACCACAAACGTATATTTTCACAATAACTTATCTTTTTGTTTTAACGAGTGTAGGTACCACTAAATAGGTATCTATCAGATCTATCTTCCTCAAGTGATGATTAAGATATACTAAGAGAGGTTGAAAGTGAGATGTGTTGTACTAGATCTATCGGTTCTAGATGAACTAGATCTGAAAAGGTAAGGAAAAGCTTTCGTAAACGCATGCAATTTTTTATTGCCAATGGAGGGTCATGTAATTATGATGCTAAGAGCATAGGTGACATTGATTTTCCCTTGAGGTATAACCATCTAGTTCAACGATGGGTACCTAAGGAGCTACCTGAAGTGGACACATATTTCTTCATCAATGGGAGGATGTATCACATTGCTCCTTCGTCCTTACATGGATTGGGGTTATTTTCCATGGATAGCATAAAGGTCGTCTATGGAACTGTAATTGAATTTATGGAGTATGTCAGACCATTATACAAACACAATCACTGGTTGATGTTGGTACGATATACGCAAAGTATGCAGAGATATAGAGTTGCTGCAAATTATATACAACTAGTAGATAACAATTAAAATAAAGGGGAAACTATGTATATTGATGGAAGGCCAAAAGCTACTGGAAACATTGCGGGCTTTATAAATAGTACACGACCAGTGGCAACAACTAAGAAACTGAATATATTTGAGGGACGCAAAGGAAATCATATATTTGTATGTGCAACAAAAACAATAGTTCCAGGTGAAGAGTTGTTGAT
>JASDQU010261010.1:2937-14438 GCA_032191745.1 Picea mariana
AACGGTTATCGGTCCTCTGTGCAAAATCTGACGCCTAAAAATCTTTTTCCTTTTTTGCGCTCTCCTTGTCCTTTCTGAACTCGATTAATTCCTCAGATCTGTTAGCAGGACTGATCTTACGGCCGCATTTGTCTGCCCTATTCTCCTTTAGCGTGTTCTTTTTTTCTTTTGCAAAGAGTTTCTCCTGAGGAAGGAAATTCATGAATCTTTCATGAATTTGAAAGAATTTCATGAATTCTTTGAATGTTTCTTCCCTATGCAACAATATTTCACTAATTTGAAAGAATTTTCATGAGATCTTTAGATGTTTCTGCCTTCTGCAGCAATCTTTCATGATTTTGAAAGAATTTCTTTGAATTCTTCAAATGTTTCTGCCTCCTGCAGCTCTGACTCCTCAATCTTTTGAGCGTATTTCGCTCTGCTTCCTCGTGTGTGCTTTCAACGACAATATTTTGAGAGGATGGTAGACTATGGATTTGTCTCCAGGCATTGTGAAGAATCTCATGTCTTATGCTCTCGTTCACAGTGTAAGCTCTGCGCTGTTGAGGATCGGGTTTCTCTCTAGACTGTGTGAAGAGGCTTACTGCTGAGGCTCTGATACCATGATAAAGTGAGAAGCAGAGAATACAGAGAAAGAGCAGAGTAGAAATAGTATTCAATATATTAGGTATATGAAGAAAGGAGTACCATCCGAAAAGGGAAAAATAGCTGAGCTAAATAGGCTCAAGCAAATCAAGAACATCAATAAATGATAGTATATTTGGCCAGGACAACTGGCAGTGTACTGTCAAACTGTTGAGGCTACATTATATTTAATAGTTGGAATTTCAAAGTTGAAAATCCCATCAAATTTGATAGTCTACACCACTACATTTCCCATTGCAAGGAAGAAAACTGATGGTTGCACAAAATTTTGAATCGTATTTGACGGGAAAATTTCTGACCGTCAAATTCCATCCCTACTTATAGCCTATACTATATAGGCTTATGTACCTGCCACTATTTTATAGTATAACCTGTATGTACCTACTACTATTTTTGACTGGTATCCAAAGTAGTTCCATGTCAGTTTGAGAGGTTTTGAATTTTAAACCAAGTAAAAAATGACGTGTCATATTATTTTTGTCATCGAAAATAGTTCCACGTCAATTTGAGAGGTTCAAAATTTTCAACAAGATAAAAAATAATGTGTAGATTTGATATCAACTTGTCAAATATGAGTTCACACGCCAAAGACATGCTACATCCCATCAAATTCCAGGACTGCGTCCGACTACAACAAGAATCACGATTTTGAGATTAGAATAACCATTCTCTCCAAGGAAACCGGTGACAAGAACTGATAGTTTATATGCCATCTGTCCCAACTCTATCATAACAAAGTGTATTGCGGAGGCATAGTCTTTCAAATGCACACAGATCAAAATGTTTCTCCCTACACACTCCATCATGACAAGTGTGCAGGGTCGCACTGGTTTCCAAACTCTTAGCATCTCCGGCATGTGACAACACCTTATGGCATAAAATCATCTAACAAACCCACCAGATTCATTGGGTATTAGAATTTCAAATGCGGAAAACACAATACAATTCACATATGACAATCAACAATCAGCCAGATTAAAAACACAGAGTCACGTGGTTCACCCCAGCTTTGGGCTAGTTGTCTTATTATTCAGATCATGGAGATTTACAATAGCTTCACTCATTCATCTCCTCTAGCCTCTATGGGCATACACAAATTTATAGAAATTTACACAAGAAACTAATTTATTGAATGCACTCCTATCCTTGGTCTAATTTAGTTACAACCAATTCTGAATAATAGGATCTAAAATCCATTCTTGGGAATTTGTTGTCACCAAATTCCAACAATCTCCACCTTGACAACAATTAACCTGATACCTTGCTCCTTCCTTTTGTTCATCACCTTTTTTGCAAGCCAAGAGAATTCAAGCATCATCATAGCTAAGTACTGGTTTTGGGAACATGTCTGCGCAATTCTCTTTTGTATGCACTTTCTCAAGAGAGACTCCACGTTCATTGATGGCTTGTCTTAAAAAATGGTACTTGATAGGTATATGTTTTGTTTTACTGTGGTAGGTTGGATTCTTAGCCAAGTGAATAGCACTTTGACTATCACAAAGTAAATTTACTTTGTCCTGCATCCTTCTCTTTGCAAGCATGTGAAACAACTACATATTATGCTTCTGTAGTGGATAAAACAACAATGTTCTATAGCTTTGACATTTGACTAATAGCTCCACCTGCAAGAGTAAAGGCATACCTTGAAGTTGAACTTCTCTTATCCAAATCGCCTGCAAAATCAGAATCAACATATCCACAAACTAATTCACAACCATTGTTATAAGTAATACAGTAATCACTTGTGCCTCTCAAATACCAAAGCACCCATTTCACTGCTTACCAATGCTCTTTATCTGAATTTTCCATATATATGCTAACAACCTCAACTACATGTGAAATGTCTAGCCTTGTACTAACCATCACATACATTAGACTTCCTACTACATTAGCATATAGTATTCGAGACATAGATTCCTTTTCTTCTTTTGTACTAGGACATAAACTTGAAGAAAGCTTAAAATGGGAAGCCAAAGGGACTGAAACCAGTTTCACATCGTTCATAAGAAACCTCAAAAGTGTCTTCTCAACATATTTGTGTTGTGACAACAAAATTTTACCATTCCTCTTGTCTGTCTCTGAATATCTCCATGCCCAAAATATGCCTTGTTGCTCCTAGATCTTTCATATCGAACATCCTAGCCATCTGAGCCTTTAACCTATTGAATTCAGTTATTCTTTTTCTTGCTAAAAACATATCGTCAACATACAATACTAAGATAATGAATATGATAGTATTCAATTTCTTAAAATAGATGCAATGATCATACTCACTCCTTGTATAATTCTAGCTCACCATGAAAGAGTCAAATTTCTTATACCATTGTCTAGGCGACTGCCTCAGATCGTACAATGATTTCTTGAGCCTACAAAAAAATTTCTTGTTGTGATTTTGAGTTATCCCCTCAGGTTGTTCCATGGAAATTTCCTCATCCAAATCTCCATGTAAGAAGGTAGTTTTAACATCTAGATGCTCCAACTCCAAATTAAGTAATGCAGCTAATGCTAACACAATTTGAATTGAAACAGACTTAACAACTGGTGAAAAAATATCATGAAAGTCAATACCTTATTTCTGAGAATATCCTTTCGCAATGAGCCTTGCTTTGTACCTTTCCACCTTATCATCAACACCCTTCTTCAGCTTGTAGACACACTTGCAACCTACAATTTGTTGTCTCTTGGAAGTTCTACGAGGTCCCATGTGGCATTCATCTCTAATGGCTTCATTTCATCCTTCATTGCTTCTTTCCATTTATCACTATTAGAACCCTTCACAACTTCCTAATAGCACAAAGGTTCATCATCATCAGTACTTAAACAAACTGACGAAACAAAATCATCATACCATCTTGAAGGAACTTTGACCCGTGTAGACCTCCTTAGGGGAGTTTGTGGCTCATCCACATTCTGTTGATTGTTATCATCGACCATGTCTTCCTCTACAGGAAACTCTTCATGAACATATTCAGAAACTTGTTCATGTTCACTTTCATCTGTATTTGAACTGGTTTCAAACTGAATCTGTTGATACTTAGGTACTTCTTCTTGTTTCATTTGAACATCTACATCTGATTTAATGAGAGATGATTCATCAAATATTACATCTATGTTAATGATGATCTTGTGGGCAGTTGGATCCCACAACATGTACCCCTTAATACCATCACCATATCCAACAAAGATAAGCCCCCCTCCTTTTTTTTTATTCTAATTTAGAATGTCGATGTTTCGAAATTAGAGCATAGTCTTCACAACCAAAAACTTTAAGATCAGAATAATTACAAGGGTGACATTTCCATACCTCTTCAATAATATTGCACTCTATTGTTGTTTATGGTGATCGATTCACCATATAACAAGTTGTAGTTACTGCTTCTACTCACAGTTCCTGTTACAAGTTGGCGTTACTAAGCATACTCCTTGCTCTCTCTAGAATAATATTGTTCATGTGTTCAACAACTCCATTTTCCTGAGGAGTATAGGCAGTGGTTTTATGCCTTTCAGTCCCAAACTCCTTGCAATATTTCTCAAATTCCATTGATGTAAATTCACCGCCATTATCAGTTCTTAAAAATTTAATGGACCTACCAGTGCTCTTTTCCACTAAAGCTCTAAACTGCTTGAAAACAGTAAACACATCAACCTTTCTTTTCAACATATAGATCCACACCTTCCTAGAGAAATCATCTATAAAAGTAACAAAGCATGATGATCCTCCATACGAAATAGTAGGGGATGGCCCCCAAACATTAGAATGGATATAATCAAGGATTCCCTCACTCGTGTGTCTTCCGGTTTTAAATCTCTTCCTATTATATTTTCCATAAATACAGTGCTTGCAGAAATCTAACTTTAAAGACTCTATACTAAGAAGTAACTTGCGATCAGATAATACCTTCAATCCTCTTTCTCTCATATGGCCCAACCATTGATTCCATAGATGAACATAATCATTGTCCTTCTTGGATACTGTTGTCGTGTGATCTGAATCAGTTTTTCCTTCTAACAGAAACATGTTACCAACCTGCTTCACTTTCATAACCAGTAGGATTCCTTTGTAGAAATTCATAACTACACCTTGAACAATACTCTTATGTCCTCCTATGTCTAAGAATCCCAAAGAAATTAGGTTCTTCCTAAGCTCAGGTACATGTCTCACATCAGTTAGTATTTTAACAGTTCCATCAAACATCTTAATTCTAATGCTACCAATTCCCAAAACTTTACATGAGATATCATTTCCCATGTAAACTATTCCATCATCTATAGACTGGTAAGTAACAAACCCGTGTCTATGAAGACACATGTGATTTGAAGCACCATAATGTAATAATCATTTTTGATCATGACATGAACCAATACTAATTGATAAAACTTCACCAGTCATACCTGAACTTGTTGTTGAACCTGTTTAAGTTGTGTTCACTTCCTTCATTTATTTCGGAGGGTTGTCTTTGGAGGCTTGTTGTCGCTTCCAATAGTCCTTCTTCAGGTGTCCTAATTTGCCACAAAAACATCACTTAATCTTTCTCTTTTTTCCCTTTGACTTTGACCGAGAGAAATCCCTTTGACCCTGTCCTCTTTATTTAGGTCTTCCTCTGACCATCATCGGCTCAGATGTAGAGGTTTCTGAATTGGTTTTCTTCCTTGTTTCCTCAGACAGTAGTGCTCCAACAATAACATCAAACTCTATACTTTATGTTGTGTTAAAACTAATATAGGTAACAAAGTGATCCCATGACGCGGGCAAAGAACACAATAATGTAATTGTCTTGTCTTCAGAATCAAATTTTACCCCCATGCTAGTCAACTGAACTAAGACCATATTAAAAGTATTTAAATGATCATCTATTTTTGTACCTTCCTTCATGCACAAATTGTACAATTGCATTTTCAAGAAAATCTTGTTCATCAAGTATTTCGTCATATACAAGATTTCCAGCTTCGTCCACAAACCAGTTGTTGTCTTCTCTGCAACAATGTTGAACATAGCATCATCGACCAAACATAGGTGTATGGAACTCAATTCTCTCACATCGATCTCATCCCATTCTTCATTTTTTATGTTCACATGTTTCTTTGCTTTTCCCAAAAGTTCCTTCACCATGCCTTGTTGGATGAGCAGATCATGCATCTTAATCTTCCAGATCTTGAAATTGTTTTTTCCATTGAACTTCTCGATTTCAAACTTAGCACTCTGATTTTTCACCATATCAATAGATCGACGTGCCTTTCAAAAACACAGGGTATCATCGGTCTTTGCAAATTTATTCGGGAACGAACCACATTGTCTCACCTTCTAATAAAAAAATTACACTGCCCCCTTCTACAAAAAATAGTCTGCGACCTCGTCGCCCCTCTGACAAAAAAAAGAAAGGGTAGTGTCGATCTTACCTTGACAAGGTTATGGAGTCAGCATATTGTTACTGATGCCAATAAGTACCATAGTACTCCACAACAACAAGATTCATATAATATTTCTTGAATATCTAGTGCGTTGATTGTCTATTGAATATTTCTTCAGCTTACAGAGGCCTTGTCTGGGACAGGTCTGAGAAAGGATGCAACACGATGGATTTCTCGGTCGACATTTTTCACTCCCCTCCAAACTTTTCTCTCACTACTTCGACTGATGGCTTATTTTCCCCAATGTAATGTTGGTATAACAATCCTCAATATGCCCTTATTATTGACTATGCCAAATGAGATCAAGAGAGAGAAGACATACACCCACAACATAAATACATGGAAACTATCGGTGCTCCCTTCCTGAGGTTTAGTCCACGCAGTTTCTAAAAAACATGAATTCAGCAAGTGCACTACTAAAACATCGCTCCCTCTAGCAACTGACCCAAGTGATGATAGTAAAAGAATGCTCCCTGTACCATGTGACCCACACACTGATATGTTGCATGCTCCTCCTCCATGGTTTGGCAATGCGGATGGTGTTTCTCCTCCTCTGATGGATGACGCCCGCGACCCTCTCTCTCAATTGACGATCTTGCACCATGGATCTGGCCTCACAGATCTCCAACGCAGCTCTGATACCAATTATTAGAATTGTAAATACGGAAAACACAATTCACATATGACAATAAACAATCACGTAGATTAAAATCATAGAGATTTCACGTGGTTCACCCTAGCTTTGGGCTACGTCCACCAAGTAAAGGTATCAGTTGTCTTATTATTTAGATCATGGAGATTTATAGAAACTTCACTCATACATCTCCTCCAACCTCTATGAGCATACACAAATTTATAGCAATTTACACAAGAAACTAATTTATTGAATGCACTCCTATCCTTGATCTAATTTAGTTACAATCAATTCTGAAGAATAGGATCTAAAATCCATTCTTGGGAATTCGTTGTCACCAAATTCCAACATTGGGTTTCTAACCCTGCAACTATTGGTGACAATAGATATATAGACCCAATAATAATTTTGTAATTAATTTCAAATCTCTAATTAAGTGAAAGCGGTAATAAGACTATCAAATTATTAGATAATCATTGATCAAAAGTTGGAAAAATAAATTATTTTATATATAAAAAAGTAAAAAATTGTGTTTATTATATTTACAATTAGGTTGCCTCCAGGAGTGTAGACTGCAAGTGTCGTGTAAATGGAAGGAAATGTAAAAAGGAGGTCTCGAGTTTGATTCTCACCCTGCGAGTTGCCGAAAATTTATATCAAATTCCGACGAAAAAAATTACTCTTTCGTATACATCATCTATATTTCTATAATTATCTTATTTTTTCCTTGAAAAATTAACATACCAACATTATATTTTATTAGTAATTCTTCAATCTATATTTCTCTGATTCTCTTCTTTTTCCTAGAAATATGAACATCCCAACATTTAATTTTATTAGTAATTATTGCATGATTCTTTTCATTTTCCTGAAAACCTTGGCATAAACACCAACAGATTAATACACTATCAAAGCTAAAGATAAACAAAAACTATATACTCGAAGGTAGCAAAATAACCCTACAAAATCAATTATTCTTCAGTGTACATAATCTATATTTCTATGATTCTATTATTTTTTATTAAAAAATGAACATACCAACATTATATTTTATTAGTAATTCTTCAATCTATATTTTTATGATTCTTCTTTTTCCTAGAAAAATGAACATACCAAAATTATATTTCATTAGTAATTATGGCATGATTCTTTTCATTTTCCTGAAAACCTTGACATAAATACATCACAAATATCAATTAGATTTAAGGTGTGAGCATTTTGTTACATTTATCAAGTGAAAATTTAAGCCCATAGATTAAGATTTAAGGCACAAGGATTGTACTCTGGATAGACTTAGGAGTAGGATTTCTTTCTTAAGTAGATTGATTTTTAATCACATTAGTGGAGAAAGGGTTATAATTGTTTCTTATGCAATGTACTTTCATCGTTGTAATTAGCATGGTAAAGGGAACATCATCGTAAGCATCTTAATTCTATCTTAATCTTTGATTAATGCTAAGGTTTTCTCTTTTTCTTATGATTTTCTTGGTTTTTCTTTCTATTAATCACAGAAAGATTTCATCTTCTTGCTTCTCGGATCTACAATGCACACATAAACTGTTTACAACACAGTTGCAAAATATTGCGTGCCACAAAACTTGGTGACTGAATTCTCCAGGACTTACCGCACAGTGCACAACTACACGAATTACTGGGCATTGTGACAAAAGACTTAATGAAATGATTTATAGATGAAGAAACAAACACAACACTATGCTTAGCACATAGACTCGAAAATATAATAGAACTTGTCAATACACAAAATACTTGATATATATGATAAATTTGGTGTTGTGCGCAAATACAAAATATAGTAATTGTGATGAACTTCAACTCCAACAACTTCTGCTGACTTTACACACACAGAGCTTGTACTCTCAAATTTCTTCGAATACCTTCAATTGTTAGTGCTCTTCCTAACGACTATTCTCTCTGTTCTTATGCATTTCGACTTCCTATAGACTTGAACATATATAGAGTGTGATTGAGACTTCCTATAGAAGTAAAACTGACTCAACATTAAAGACGATAATAAATTTGACTGACTCTCAACTACTTAACTGGACTCTAGAAATATTAAGATAGGCTCCATTTAATAACTCCCCTTCTTGTCGACTCACTTAGACTAATATTGTGTAAACGTGTGACTCTGTATTTGCAGATTCACTAATAGACTAATTGACTACCTGACAAATTGACGGAGATGTAAATCTCACCGACTTGTAATTACTATTTCCAACACTCCCCCATAATTAGAAGTAGGTGGGATTTACGTGATACAAAAATTTACGTCAAAAATTTGAATTTACATATATTGTCAATCCTCTGTCACTACATATACTCCCATACTACTGTGGAGATGTTCAAATGCATCTCTTGCTAAAGATTTTGTAAATATGTCTACAACTTGATCTTTTGATATGAAAAATTCTAAACAGATCTCTTTGTTATTCACTAGTTCTCTGATAAAATGATACCTTGTATCAATATGCTTAGTTTTCTTATGAAACACATGATTCTTTGATCACATTTTGGATGAATTTTTGTCATAAAATACTATTGTTATTTCTTGCAACAAATATTTTAACATTCTTCTCATCCAAATTGCTTGACAAGCAGCACTTGTAGCTGCGATGTAATTTGCTTCTTTTGAAGAAAGAGTCACTATGGGTTGCTTCCTTGATTCCCATGATACTATACTTGTTCCAAAATGAAATGTGTACTGAGAGGTACTTTTCCTGTCATCTATGTTGCTTCCACAATCTCTGCTAGTGTATCCAATAAGTTTGAAATCTTCTGATGTAGAATATCTAATGCCAAAATATTTTGCTCCATTCACATATCTCAGAATTCTCTTTCCTTCCTTCCATTGTGATTCTTTTGGAGTTTCCATGAACCTTGAAATTAGGCTCACTCCATACATAATATAAGGCTTGTTGTTGTTAAATACATATGACTACCTACCATTCTTTTAAATGGTGTGGGATCCACTTTAGACCCTTCATCTTCTTTTCTTAACTTCAGTCCTATTATGACATGTGCTGGGGTTTCTTTTGAATTTATCATATTGAATATTTTCATAATTTCATGTGCATACTTAGATTATGAGATAAATATAACAGTTTTGGACTGGTGAACTTCAATACCCAAAAAATATCTCATAAGCCATAAATCAGTCATTTCAAATTTATCCTTCATGACTGACTTAAATTCTTCTGTGCCCAAATAACATGTAAAAATCAAATCATATACATATAAGAAAACAATTAACATGTTACCTTGGTGATTTGATTTTATGTATAGTGTTGAATCACATTCACTTATCTAGAATCAATTCTGTGTGAGATAGGAATCTATGCAATTGTACAAAGCTCTGGGAGATTACTTTAATCCATACACCGATTTCTTCAATTTGTACACTTTTTATTCTTTTCCTGGAAACTCATAGCCTTGTGGCTCTTCCACATACACTTCTTCTTCTAAATGTCCATTCAAAAATGATGAATTTATATCCATTTGGTAAACTGACCATTTGTTCTATGTGGAAATGGCTAACATAGTTATGAATGTGTCCATGCACGCAACTGGTGCAAATGTTTCATTGAAATCAATTCCAGCTTGATGTGTAAAACCTTTTGAAACTAATTTCTCCTTGTGCTTCTGCACATTTCCATCTGCATATTGCTTGGTTTTATAAATCCACTTCACACCTATCACATCCTTTTCTTTAGGTACATCAACCAATTTCCATGTCTGATTGTTCTCTATGCATATGATTTCTTCATCCATGGATTGAGCCCATACATCATCTTTGACAACTTCTTCAAATGTTAATGGATCATCTATCTGTGAAAACAGAGCAAAAATGAAAATGAATTTGTTGTGTCCTCATTATAGATGTCACACCGAATTTTTTTTTTCCTTAGTAAGAGACTTGCTAATGTTGGATATGGAGATGTAGAACTGCTTGGAATTGTTTCTAGAGTTTGATACGCTCTAGGTGTAGACTGTGCACCTGTTGGTCTTACTGGAGTTGTTTGTGTTGGGTTTTGTGTCGCAGTTGTAGAAGGAACTACACACTGACTTGTACATGGTGTTTGAACCACTTCATATTTTGTATCATCATGCTTAATAGCCTTAACAATTTTGGTTGTCTTTTCTATGCTTCCATCCCATGATTCATTCTCCACGAACTAAAAATCACAACTAATTTTGAATTTTCTAGCGATAAGGTCTTACAACTTGTGTCCTTTTGTTTCTTTAGAATACCCAAAAAATATACATTTATGTCCTTTGTTGTCCAACTTCTTTCTCAACTCATCTGGAACATGTGCATATGAAACACAACCAAAAAAATTTAAGTGCGCCACATTATGCTTCATACCTGTCCAGGCTTCTTGAGGAACTTTGTTCTTCGCACTCTTTGTCGAACATTTGTTCATTATGTATATTGTAGTTGCTACTACTTCAACCCAATACTCATTTGACAAATGTTTGGCTGCCAACATACTATAGACCATCTCCGTGATGGTTATGTTCTTCCTTTATGTGACACCATTCTGTTGTGGTGTATATCGCGTGGTAAATTTCTTGTAGATGCGATGAACTTTACAAAAGTTTTGAAACTCTCTTGAAATGTATTCTCCTCCTCTATCAATTCTTAGACACTTTATGTAATAACCACTTTTCTTCTCCACGAGTGATTTGAATTGCTGAAAACAACCCAATGCATCTGATTTATGCTTTAGGAAATAAAACCATGTCTTTCTTGAAAAATCATTAATAAATGTTATAAAATAAGTATTGCCTCCCA
>JASDQU010261010.1:14538-30178 GCA_032191745.1 Picea mariana
TATGCTACACTTTCGTTGCATCCCTAGTTCTCAATAGATATGAGTCAAGTTATTACTTCTCTATTTGGTGCATTTTCCTGTACCTGGAATTGATAGGTTCTTAGCTTGTGACTCGCCTTTGTTTTTCATATGACCAAACTGGTGTGACCAAAAACTAGATACATAAGGTGCATGTTTTGTTATTTTTTAGCCCGTAGGGACTTCATTTTATCAAGTGACCATATACCATGACCAGGTGTTAACCCAATTGGCCCATTATCTCATTGCCACTTTCATATGACCTTGACCTGTGACCGAGGGTGGTGTCTAAGTGCTAACCCAAGCGAGTACTTAATTTCTTATCTACGGTCACATTTTAATTGCACATTGAGATGGACGATTGTCGTTACTTCAATACTTCCAACCTCTACAATAATTATTTTAAAGGACTTATTTATCCCAATTCATTATCCTTATCCAATGGGTAGGATTCAATCGTGAGATAAACGACTGTTTTTTCCTCCGACACTTCGTGGCTTTGGGTTTTTTTTTTATTTTTATAAACTTCCAATTCTCCTGGACTAAATTTCACCGAAGTATTAATCTTGAGTTGACGTGTGTTAAGATTCAACAAGAATATCCTAGTGAAAATTATGCACCTACACTAGCATGGATCCTTAGCCTATTTTTAGGTGGAAGTCTATTTTTAGATGATGAGAAAATTCTATTTATAGATGATGTCTATTTATAGATGGTGAGCGAATTCTATTTATAGATGTATGTCGATTATTATTATCCATTAACAATAGTTGGACAATAAATATTAATCTATTATCAATGAGCATTTGGAAATAGTTAAATGAAGTGGAAAATCAGTTAGCTATAGGAAATTCGAGTTCAAAGGTTGATTGGTGGGACATGAAAGTTGAATTAGTTGTAACTAAGTGATTCGAAGTTGTAACAGAGTTATATGTGTAGTTATGTGAGTTGTAAAGTAGTTTAACCCAATTAAGTGAGTTAAGCTCAGTTGTACTAGTTGTAACTGAACTTACACTAGTGAGACATCAGTGAATTAATTATTAATTAATTCACAATCAGTGGTCTCACATGCAACTAAATATTTACCACTATTAACTGCATGCATGTCAGATCCAGTGGAGACCCAGTTGACATGAAGGTGAAAGAGACAATTTGACTATTAGTTGTGACTTTAGTGGGTGCACTCATGCAACCACACACACATTAGATGTGCCCATGAGGAATGCACAACCTAGGTAAGAGGGATTCATTCATTGCAGGGATTTCCATTAGCAGGGATTGCGTAGAGGAGGAAGGATGTCTGGAGGCAGTAAATTGGCACATGCATTTGTCAATTTTTGTATGACAGTGTGAGATGATTGAGTATTGTACTGAGAGCTCTTGGATTAGATTTTTGTATGAGATTGTTTCATGATCCATGATATATACATAATATATGATAGTGGGTTTTTTAGATTTATTCTTTCTTGGTAAAACATTTGTGTTATGTGTGATTGATCTCTCTTCTTGATATTGCAATTGGCGATCGTGTTTTAAATTCCACAAGAATTTTAGTAGAAGAGATTTTGTATTTAATAGTGTCATATAATTGTTAGATTAGGAGAATCCAAGAAATACAAATTTTTTATTAAATTTTATACATGGTATGAGATCACAGAAGATTGTAGAAGTTGAGTTTATGATTGGATATAATTCGAATTTGCAAAGAGAATTTCTTGGTGCTACAGTTGATTCAAGATCAAAATGGCTTTCAATGGCTTGAGGTTAGAGTATGCACTCGAGGGCATCTCAAACTACATTGCTTGGAAGGACAGGATGGAGTCAGTACTCGAAGACAATGGCATGAAGAAATTCATTGACAAGGATGTTCCTAAGCCAGATGTTGCAGAGGCTACAAATTTTGATGCATGGAAAAACAAAGTGGAAAAGGTGAGGAGGATCCTATTTGACGGAGTACAAGACCACATTTTCTAAAACCTCCATGGGAAAGACACACCATATGCAATGTGGAAGGATTTGACAGATCTATTCCAAAACAACAACAACCATAGGAAACTGGTGCTCAAAGATAAACTGAGAAAGATCAAGATGGAGAAGGGCGACTCCATTCCAAAATATCTCATGAAGTTTATCCAATGTCGAGATGAGCTGGGGAGTGTGGGAATAAAAGTCCCTGATGATGATTTGGTGATCTTGGCTCTCCTAGGACTTCCCAAGAATTGGCACAATTATCAAGACTCTGTCAATGGAAGGCAAAAATTGTCAGATTGGGAACGACTATGGTCAGATCTAGCACAGGAAAAGTTCAGGCAGAACACCAGAGATGGCTCTTCATCAAAACATGATGAGGAAGAGGATTGTTCTTTCGTTGTCAAGTCAAGGAAAGGTAAGGGGAAGAAATTCTATTCAAAATCCGAGTCTAAAGGCAAGAAGATGGATTTGTCCAAAGTGAAGTGTTTCTACTGTCACGAACATGGGAATCTTGCTACTAACTGCCTGCAGAAGAAGAAGAACAAGAAGGTTGCTTGAGTTGCATCTGGTGAGGCCCTTATCTCACAATTTGAACTTGACTTCTCCTTGATTGCATGCATGGAATCAAGTGCATTGGGATCGGTGTGGTATTTGGATAGTGGCGCTTCCTTCCACATGATGGGAGATAGGCATCTTTTTAGTGACTTAGAGGAGAAACATCTCAAAATTCATATAGAGATGGACGACGTTGGACGATACAATGCGACTGGAACTGGTACCATTACCATTCAGAGGGATTTAGGTAAACCATTTCAATTGAAATATGTTATGCATGTTCCAGGTCTGAAGAAAAACTCAGTGTCAGTTGCAATGTTGGAGGACAGAGGCTATGACATTGTTTTGAGCGATGGAAAATCTTTCCTATGACATAAAACAATGGGTCAAGTCAAGAAGATATGTATTTGAGTTAAGAATATCTACAAGCTAGAGGTAGATGGTTGTGCTGCCATGATGGGAAAGGAAGAAAAGGTGGTGAGCCAAGATGAGGGTGAATTATGGCATAAGCGATTGGGCCATCTTCATCATGGAGCCTTGAAAATCATGCAACAAATATCTATTGGAGTTCCAATGTGAACACTTGCTGAGTTAGATCAGTGCAATGGTTTCACCATGGGGAAGTATGTAAAGTCCACCTTTCATGAAAATGAGAACCATGCTTTGGTGATCTTGGAGAGAGTTCACACAGATGTGTGTGGACCATTATATGTTGCTTCAACATCAAAAAATAAGTATTATTTTATTTTTGTTGGTGACTTTTCTCGTAAATGTTGGATCTTCTTCATGCAAAAGAAGGATCAAACATTCTCAAAGTTTTGTGAGTTTAAAGAATTGGTGGAGAAAGAGTCTAGGAAGCAAGTGAAGGCTCTGAGGAGCGATAAAGGTGGATAATACATTTCTAATGAACTCAAATACTTTTGTAGCAAAGAAGGAATTCGAAGAGAACTCATAGTGGATCATAACCCAAAACAAAATGGGGTCGCACAGAGCAAGAATAAAACGATCATGGGTGCAGTACGAGTGATGTTGCATGATCAGGACCTACCAATGCATTTGTGGGCAGAAGCATGCAACACTGCGGTTTATGTGAAAAACCGTTGTCCTCATAGAGTACTTGGCATGAGTACACCTGAAGAAGCTTTCATTGGTAAGAAATCAGATGTTTCTCACTTTAAGATTTTTGGCTCATCTGTTTATGTGCATGTGACCAAGAATGCCAAGAAGAAGCTGGAGCCAACTGCTGAAGTTGGGATATTTGTGGGGTACACAGAAAAACCCCATAATTATCTTGTGTATTTTCCTAACAGTAAGATGACTATTATGCAATGGGATATAAACTTTGATGAGGGGAAACCCATGCAGTTGTCGCTTGTGAGGGAGCTATACTTGCATGCAGAGGAGGAACTACTGGTTCCCAAAGATGAGTCTCAAGATGTGGATCAACCACATGAGGAGGTTCATGGAGTGGAGGAATCCACTCATGCAAAGCCATCCATCAGAAATGAAAAAAAGTGCACCACAGAAGATGATAGATTGAGACTATATGTTGCATAGAATGTAGGAGCCCCTACTTCACAGTGCAGATAGAGACAGTCTCCTAATCGATTTACTAGATACATGGCTCTCATGAGAAAATGTATTGTGACTGAACCATCTTCCTTTCAGGAAGCAGTGCAGAATACTACTTGGGTTGATGCAACTATGGAGGATTATGACTCCATTGTCAAAAAAAGTGCATGGGAAATTGTCCCAAGACCGGTCGACAAATCAGTGGTAGGTTTGAGATGGATCTACAAGGTAAAGCAAGATGTTGATTGGAGTGTTGAGAAATACAAGGCTAGATTTGTGGCTCGGGGATTCTCACAAATAGAGGGGTTATATTATCATGAGACCTTTGCACTCATCGTAAGGTACTCTTCCATAAGATCCATCTTTTCACTCTCAGCACAGATGGGCTGGCGCATTCATTAGATGGATGTAAAAACTGTGTTTCTCAATGGGATCATTGAGGAAGAAGTGTACATAGAGAATCCTGAAGGATTAGAGATCTTCAGCAGTGAATTACATGTGTGCCGACTCAAAAGAGCATTGTATGGGATTAATAAAGCACCCCATTCTTGGTACACTCTAATAGAAAGTTATTTCGCTGGACTGGGCTTCACCAAAAGTGAAGCGGATCCCAACCTATACTAAATTGTGGTGGAGGGTAAGCTTTTAATCATTTTTCTTTACGTTGATGATTTAATACTGACTGGTGATGAGCAGTTGATACATTTATGCAAGGAGGACCTTGCAAAGGAGTTCGAGATGAAGGATATGGGCCTCCTTCATTATTTCCTTGGATTGGAAATATGGCAGCGAGATGGTGAACTTTTTTTGTCTTAAGGCAAGTATGCAAGGGACATACTGGGTAAGTTTCACATGGAGGGATGCAAACCCATGGATACTCCTATTCTAGGAAAATGGAGGAAAGAGGATGCTACTTCTGGAGAGGTAGTGGATGCTACTGTCTATTGATGGTTAGTGGGTTCACTAATGTATTTAGTGAACACGAGACCGAACATTTGCTATGCGGTTAACCAACTGAGTCAAGCGATGGTTAAGCCTACCAAGATCTTTTGTAAGGTGGGTAAGCATGTCCTGAGATACCTAAGGGGAACATCTGAGTATGGATTATGGTATAGACAGATGGATGAGGTAAAGTTACATGGCTTCACAAATGCAAATTGGGTAGGCAGCCCTATAGATAGAAAGAGCACATCAGGGGGGATCTTTAGTATTAGATCTACAGTTGTTTCTTAGTACAGCAGGAAGCATAGATCCATGGCACTTAGTTCAATGGAAACAGAATACATGACAATGAGTCAAGCTTCATGTGAGGCTATCGGGATGAGAAAGATCTTGGTTGGCTTGTTTGGTTCCAATTTAGATTCGACAGTGATTCATTGTGATAATCAGAGTTGCATTAAACTCTCTATTAATCTTGTGTTTCATGATAGATATAAGAATATAGATATTCTGTATCATCATATTAGATATTGTGTGCAGTGGAAGATCATATTTCTTCAGTACATTCCTACATAAGATCAGGATGCAGACATTCTGACTAAGGCGCTCACCAGGAGAAAATTCGAATAGCATAGAGACATGATCGAGGTGAAGGATAATCCCTTTCTTGTTGAGAGGGAGTGTTGAGATTCAACAAGAAGATCCTAGTGAAAATTATGCACCTACACTAGGACGGAGCCTCAAGCTATTTTTTGGTGGAATTCTATTTTTAGATGATGAGCAAATTCTATTTATAGAGGATGTCTATTTATATTTGGTGAGCAAATTCTATTTATAGATGTATGTCGACTATTATTATCCCTTAATAATAGTTGGACAATAAATATTAATGTATTCTCAATGACCACTTGAAAATAGTTAACTGAAGTGGTAAATCAGTTAGCTATGGGAAATTCGAGTTCAAAGGTTGATTGGTGGGACATGCAAGTCAAATTAGTTGTAACTGAGTGATTTGAAGTCGTAACAGAGTTATATGTGTAGTTATGTGAGTTGTAAAGTAGTTTAACTCAGTTAAGTGAGTTAAGCTGAGTTGTACTAGTTGTAAATGAACTTACACTAGTGAGAGATCAATGAATTAATTATTAATTAATTCACAATCAGTGGTCTCACATGCAAATGAAGATTTACCATTGTTAACTACATGTATGTCAGATCTACTGGAGACCCAGTTGAGATGAAGGTGAAAGGGATAGTTTGACTATTAGTTGTGACTTTAGTGGGTGCACTCATGCAACCACACACACGTTGGATGTGCCCATGAGGAATGTGTAGCCTAGGAAAGAGGGATTCATTCATTGCAAGGATTTCCATTAGTAGGGATTGTGCAGAGGAGGCAGGTTGTCTGGAGGCAGTAAATTAGCACATGCATTTGCCAATTTTTGTATGACAGTGTGAGACGATTGTATATTGTACTGAGATCTCTTGGATTAGATTTTTTTATGATATTTTTTCATGATCCATGATATATACATGTATATGATAGTGGGGTTTTTAGCTTTATGCTTTCCCGGTAAAATATTTGTGTTATCTGTGATTGATCTCTCTTCTTGATATTGCAATTGGCGATCATGTTTTAAATTCCACAACAATTTTAGTAGAAGTGATTATGTATTTGATAGTGGCATATAATTGTTATATCAAGAGAATCTAGGCAATACAGAATTTGTATTAAAATTTCTACAATGTGTGTCCATAAACTTCAACGATCCAGATCTTATTTTAGAGCTTCGGTACTCTAGGACTCCGAGTTACTAGAGCTCTGGAGTAGTTCAATTCCTCTAGAGTGATAACCTACTGAATAAGTCATAAAGCGTTGGTGACTTCTTGTTGTCAGTTAACACCTCTGCTTACGCTATCCTTCCACTATGTTGATCAATGGTTGGGAATGCTCCAAAATTAGATCAATGGTTAGTGTCACTTCATGAATTATGCTTTATTCTATCCTTCCAATGTATTCGATCAATGGGTGAGAATGCTCCTGACTTAGATCAACGATTAGCGCTACTTCATGATTTATGCTTTATTCTATCCTGAAGCATAAATCGAACATGAATGGTTAGTGTGAATTCATGATTTACGCTTTATTCTATCTTGTTGTTAACACAACAAGAAGAATGTTTCAATAGGAAATAACGATAAACGAATTCCACAATCAAACATAACTCTCAATCAATGTCGCAATGTGACATAATGCTTATGAATGTCACAGTGTGACATAACATTTAATTTGATCAACAATACAATGTGACATAACCATTCATGAATGTAGGAAGTCGACGCAGGTCAACCAAGATGAATTTATCAATGCCACGTAACCATTGAGAAAATCACAATAAAAAATATCCATATTATAAAGTAAGGCCAAAGTGAATGTCACAATCTAACATAACCATTGAAGAGTGTCACAACCCAACAAAACCGTTGATGAGGATTGCAATGCAGCAAAACCCTTAATAAATGGCACAATGTGACAAAACCCTTAATGAACATCATAATGTGACATGACATTTTATGATTTCCACAATGTTACATAGTCATTAACATCGCAAGATGAATGTCTCAATTTGAAATAACCATTAGTCAATATAAAAATTTCACATAAAGTAAGCCAAAATGAAAGTCAGAATATGACATAACCATTGAATAATGTCACAATCCAACATATCCCTTGATGAACATTGCAATCCAACAAAACCATTAATGAGTGTCATAATGTGACAACACATTTCATTAGCGACACAATGTGAAAAAACACCTAATGAACATCGTAATGTGACATGACATTTGATGAATGCCACATTGCAACATGGTTGTTAATACAACAATATGAATATCACAATATGAAATAACCATTAGCTAATGTCGCAACCCAACATAACCCTTGATGAATTTCACAATGTGACAAAATCCTTTATGAATGTCCTAATCTGACACTACATTTCATTAATGTCATAATGCAACATCGAATATATAAATGTTGCAGTCTAAAATAACCATAAAGGAATGTTGAAATCTAACATAACCCTTGATGATTGTTGCAATCTGATTGACACCACAATGGGACATAACATTTCAAAAATGTAGGAAGCTGGCACAAGTCAACCTAGATGAATGTCTCAATGTCACATAACCAATGTAGAACATTGCAATCAAGCATATCCATGTTATAAAGTAAGCCAAAATGAATGTTACAATATGTCATAACAATTGAAGAATGCCAAAAACAAAAACAAGAAAACCTGTAATGAATGTTGCAATGTGACAAAACCCTTAATAAATGTCACAATTTGTCATCGCATTTGATTAAAGTCACAATGCGACAATACCTATAATGAACATCACAATGTGACATGATATTTGATGAATGCAATAATATGACATAGCCATTAATGTGGAAAGATGAATGTCACAATCTAAAATAACCATTAAGAAACCAAACAATTTGATATAAACATCGTTGAGATGAATGTTGTAATGTGGCATAACCATGATCGAATGGCGTAATCCAAACTAAACCAAGAAAAATGTTGCAATGAGACGAAACCCTTGATCAATGTCGTAATGCAACATTACCTTTGATAAGATCTACAATATGACATAGCTATTAATAATATTATTAAACCATTAACCTTGGCTAGCCACAATCAAACACCATATTCAACCATAATGAACAATGGCCGACCATAGTCAACTAAACTTTGTGTGACATATCCCCAATGACTATCACAATGCAACTTGACCATTTGTGATTCAAAACATAAATGTTCTACATAAGTCAATGAAGATGAATGTTAGAATTTAACATAACTATTGAGGGATGTGCTTTATGACCAACCAAAGTTAACAAAATACAATTCAACATAACCATCGATGAACATTGGAATGCAATATAAATACCAAGGAACATATCAATCTAACATAAAATAATCCAAAATGAATGTCACAATCTGTCATCACCATTGAAGAATGTCACAACCCAACATAACACTTGATGAATGTTGCAATCCGAAATAACTATTAAAGAATGTTGCATTCCAGTATAACCCTATCAAATATAATATTATAATACTATCAACTATAATATTATAATTTATATTATTAATAATATTATTTAGCAAACTATAATGTGAAAATGTTGCATTGCTTAATGGTTAATTTATATTGAGACATTCATGTTGCCATGTAAATGGCTATATAATGTTGTAGAAGTCATCAAATGTCATGTCACATTGTGATGTTCATTAATGATTTTGTCACAAGTGACATTAATCAAATTTGATGTTACATTGTGACATCTATTAAGGGTTTTGTCGCATTGCAACGTTCATCAAGGCTTTTGTTGGGTAATGGCATCCTTCAATAGTTGTGTCAGATTGTAACATTGATTTTGGCTTACTTTATAATATGGATAGGTTTAATTGTGATGTTTTCAATGGTTATGTGACGTTGAGACATCTTAATGAATGTCACAATGTCACATAGCCATTATTGTGGCAAGATAAATTTTGCAATTAAAAATAACTACTGAGGATTTTCATGATCCAACAAAACCCTATCGAATATAATATTTTAATATTATATTACTATGAACTATAATATTATAATATTACAACTTCATATTATTAATAATATTATTTAATACAATATTATTTTCCCAACTATAACAACAACTATAATACTAATATATAATATTAATGAGACAATATGAATGTTGCAATCCTCAATAACCATTAAGGAATTTTACAATCCAACATAGCCTTATCAATTATGATACTATAATTTTAAATTATTAATAATATATTTTAGTATAATATTATTTAGCCAACTAAAACTACAACTAAAATATTATGATATTATAGTGTATAACAAAAACCACAAATACTAATATAGCATTATTATAATATTAATGTAAATATAAATCATTTTTATTATTTTTAATATAAATTTGAATAATAAAAGTTAATATAAAATTTTATTAAACATACTAAGAAATTAAATAAATGTTATTAAAATTTAATATTGTACTTTATTTTCCATATAAAATTTTTAAATGTTGTAACCATATAATATTTAATATAATAATTAATAAATGTTTTAACATTATAGTACAACATTTTATTAATAATAATATACCTTTGTTGATAATTAATAAGGTTTTGTATAAACTTTATTAATATAATATAAGTTAATATATATATTATATTAATATAAATTAATACAATATAAGTTAATACATATATTATATTAATATAAATTAATATAATATAAGTTAATATAATATGACATTATAGTATACTATTTATGTTAATATTAATATAATTTATTGATTAATTAAGAATGAAGTTTTGTGTCAGTTTTATTCATATAATTATTCATTCATATAAATGTTATAAATATATGATATTTATTATTTGAAAATATGTTTATGTGCCCATCAATTACTAGCAACAAACTATTAATGTTATTAGTGTGTGTGTACGTTGAAGTGTATATTTAGCACATACTACTCGGAAAAGACATTATTAATGTGCGAAATATACACCTATCGGCATATAACATTAATAATATTAATGTGGTCATTGCTAGTGTATGAGTTGATTAACTACAAACAAATAGTAGAGTGAACATGAACAATCAAATCGTAAAGTGGATATGATACATTAATAATATTAATGTGTTCGTTGTTAGTTTACCAGTTGATTAACTATAAGCAAATAGTAGAGCGAACATGAACAATCAAATCGTAAAGTGGATATGATAATGTGATTACTACCTTCATCTTATAAAGATATTTTGGTTGGTTGTTAATTCAGGTGTTTGGTACATCAATAATATTTCATCTTTAGTAATGTTAATTCTTGGAAACAAAGATGAGTTAAGGGTGAGTGCATGAAGTTGGTGGATGATAAAGTGGCAATGGGGTGAGAAGGACTATGTGCACATTTCTAGAAATGTGCATGTGTTTCTAATGTGACAGTTTCATCAAACCCCAAGACTCCACTGAGTGAGTTACATAGTCACATTCCCAAAAATGTGTGTGCATTCTCGAGGCTGCGCCCATGTTTCAGAGAAACATGTGAGCATTCTAAAAAAAAATATTGAAATCAAAATAATGTGTACACGCTTTAGGAACGTGTGTAGAGAGAGATATTTTATGTTAACATGAACACACATGCATTCATGTTCCTAATAATTCTCACATGCTTTAGGAACACATGCACATTCTTAAATGAAGCACTTGTTATTAAGAACCACAACGCACATGAGTTCTTGTTAACATGAACTATTTCTCTCTATCCCCACCCTCTCTCTCTATCCCCACCCTCTCTCTCTCTCCCCCACTCTCTCCCCCCACCCCTCTCTCTCTCTCCCCCACTCTTAGCCCCCCTCTCTCTCTNTATCCCCTCTCTCTCTCCCCCCCCTCTCTCTCACTACCCCACACACTCTCTCTATTTTCTTTCCACCTCTCTCTCTCTCTCCCTCTTGTAGATTTTAGCCTTGTACAATATTTTACTGCAAACATATTTTAAATAAAAGAATAGAAAAGATAAAATGGAAAATACACACATTACACAAAGATTTTTCCCCAGGAAACCCAAATCGGGAAAACCAACATATTCTATATTCATTCATAGCGATACATTGTTTACAATAAAATATACATATAGGAGAGAGCAACATCCAAAACCCTAACCCAATGACCTGTATTAGTCAACAACCCTAATTCCTTAAATAGAAATAGGAAACCATCGGCCAAAACCATGTGCCAAAAAACTACCCAAAAATGGACACAAAAATCAAGGTGACACAAAAATGAGGAAAAAATGAGACACATTTCCTGAGGAAAAAAAAGTCTCTGGGGATATGCCCCAGAAACCCCTACACAAGGGGGATATCAATCCCCTTAAACCCCTGTATGCACCCAGCGCAACATAGAAGACACTAGGTCTAGTCATGCAAAGAATATAACACATACCCAACATTCTCCCACTTGTTGTTTTCTTTTCATATAGTGGGTTACAGGGTTACATAGTCAACAATCCAGGGCAACAATGCCCATAGATCCTCTAAACCAAGAGAAATTCTTAGTGCTCGTAGATTTTTTTAATGAACCTGCAACATTATTCAAAGTGTCCACCTTCATCAACAACACTTTCTTTTCTTCAACCATGTCTCTCACAAAGTGATATTGAATATCAATATTCTTTGTATTTGAATGATAAGTTAGATTCTTTGCCAGTAAAATTTCACTTTGACTATCACAATCTATCCTTATAGTCTGTTGTACCAACCCAATACCTGAAAACAATCTTTGTAACCATAAAAATTCCTTACTTGCATGAGTGGCTTCCATGAATTCAACTTATGTAGTTGAAAGTGGCACTACAACTTGTTTGTTGCTCATCGAATTGATTTCTCCTCCAAATAGGTTAAACACATACATGCGTGTAGCTCTCCTACGATCTAGATATCCAGCCCATTTTTCATCCACAAAGCCATGTATTTCCAACACTTTGTCCAATCCTAGTCTTCCTTGGTAGCACAATCCATAGCTATAAGTTCCATGCAAATACCTGAAAAACCTTTTTATTGTTGTCTAATATCTCTTCCCTAGTATTGACATATACTTGTTGAAAACTCCCACTGCATGTGCAATCTACAGTGTAGTACATACCATTGCATACATCAAACTGCCAATTGCACTCACATATGGAACAGGAGACATGTCCTCCTCATCTTCCTGTGTCTTGGGACACTGATCCACAAATAAATTTACACCAACGGGAATAGGGACCTTGATCGATTTACATTTCTGCATATTAAACCTATGGAATATTTTCTCAACATATTTTCTATGATTTAACCACAGTTTCCTCTTTTTTTTGATATCTCTTAATTTCCATGCCCAAAATGAAGTTTGAAGCACCAAGATTCTTCATGTCAAATTTAGAGGACAACTGAGTTTTCACATCCTCAGTAATCTACTTGTTGTTTCCTATCAGCAACATGCCATCCACTTACAAGATCAAATAAATCAAATGATCACCAATTAATTTAAAATACACATAGTGATCCTTTTTTCTTCTTGTGACGCCAAGTCCCAGCATATGAGTGTCAAATTTTTTATACCACATCCTTGGTGATTGTTTTAAACCATACATGGACTTTTTTATCTTGCATACTAGCTCCTTCTTTCCCTTCACAACAAAGCCTTATGGATTCTTCATGTAGATTTGTTCTTCCATATCGCCATGTAGGAATGTTTTCTTCACATCCATCTTTTCTAATTCAAAATCAAATGCAACAGAAACAGATAACAAAATCATTTTAGAATTTAACTTGGAAATAAGAGAAAAAAATCTCACGAAAATGAATTCCCTCAACCTGGAAATAACCCTTTGCTACTAAACAAGCCTTGTATTTCTCCACTTTTCCTTATACATTCAAATTATTTTTAAATACCCATTTGTTTCCAATGGGATTTCTTCCACTCGGAAAATCCACTAGATCCCAAGCCTCATTCTTATGCAAGGTTGTCATTTCTTCATCTGTGGGCTTTTTCCATAGCTTTCCATCCTCTGAATCCACTGCTTCCCTGATAGTTCTAGGATTATCATCAGTAATAGACAAATAAAAATTTGAACGGAAATCATATGGAGTATATCTTTCTGGTATCCTTTTTTCTCGAACTGATCTCCTCAATACTGGAATATGAAGATCTTCTTCTTCTGATTCATGTTCTTCTGTAGAGTGTGATTCATCATCCTTTAAATGATAATCTATTTTCTCTTTTTCTTCCTTGGTAAGACTACCTGTTTAACAACATCCTTCATTTCTCTAAATACCACATATTGGCTATACACAACCTTCTTAGTTTCTAGGTTCCGAATCTTATAACCTTTGATACCATATTTATACCCAATAAAGATACAATTTTCAACCTTCTTATCTAACTTACACTTGTTTTCCTTTGGAACATAAACATAGGCCTCACAACCAAATACCTTAAGATGCGTGAGATAAGGTTTCTTACCATTCCATACCTCTTGTAGATTCTTGTCATCCAACGTTGATGAGGGTGATATGTTGACCGGTTAACATGCAGTACCCACTGCCTCTTCCCAGAACTCTTTCCCTAACCCGACACCACTGAGCATGCACCTCGATTTTTCCATCAGTGTCATTTTCATCCTTTCTACAAATTGATTATGTTAAGGTATATATGGAGTAGTCTTCTTCCTTTATATACCGTTCTTCTTACATAATTCTTCAAATTCATTCCCACATAACTCTCTTCATTATCTGTCCTCGTCACCTTAATTAGTTTCTTTGTTTGATTCTCAACAAGAGCCTTAAACTCTTTAAACCTATCAAAGAATTCATATTTATTCCTGAGGAAATATATCCAAGTATTCTTAGAGAATTCATCTATAAATGAGACATAGTACACAATTTTTGCCAATGATGGAACCGACACATGTCCAAACACATCACTTTGTACTATTTGTAAAATCCCTTCTAGCCTCATTACACCAAAGAGGAATCTTACATGATTCTACTTTCCATATACACAATGTTCATAGAAATCAAAATCCAGAGAGAAAGTATATATACCTTCAACCATACATTTACCGTATAGTACTAGAATACCCTTCTCTCTAATATGCCATAGTCTTTAATGCCACAATATAATTTTTTTTACATAGACTGTACAAGTTTCTTATTCTTCAACTCCAGTATCAGGAACAATGGAACTATTAAACCCATCACTAATAGTGCTTCCTTGCATCATATAAACAGTTCCAAATGGAACTCCCTTCAACAACACCATTGCTCCTTGAACCATCCTGTAGGTTTCCATTTCAAATATTGTTTTTACCGTTGCATCATCCATTTTTCTTATATAAATAAAATTTATGGCCAATCCTGGGATGTGCATAACACCACGTAGTGTTCTAATCCTTACATATATGAGCCTCAACTTTACTTTTCCTCGACCTAGTATTCTGGTTTTTGAGTCATCATCTAGGAAAACATTACCTCCGTCATACCTTTCATATTCACATAACCACTCCCTGTGGGGACTCATAAGAAAGGATGCACCTGAATCAAAAAACCATGCCTCATGATATGCATGTGTTCTTTAAGAAGCTAAGTACACATCCCCTTCTTCTTACTTGGAGGTATTCTCTTCCATAGCAGGAGTTTCTTTAGATCCCTTATTTTTCTCAACCTTGGATCTACATTGTTTCTTGTAGAGCCCTTCTTTTCCACATCTCTAGCATACATTTACAAAATTTTCGAGAGACTTATATCTTCCCTTAGACTTAGATATCCCACTTGAGGACTTAGATCTATTTCTTTCCTAGGAGTTTCCTCTTGCAAATAATGCATATCTGTTATGTTTCTCTCTCACTCACTCTCCCTCCCCCCCTCTCTCACTCTACCCATCTCCCCCTCCCTGCCTCTATAGTACCCTTCATATATGGCCTTTATGTTTCTCTCACTTTCCCACTTTATATAT
>JASDQU010261011.1:1754-12281 GCA_032191745.1 Picea mariana
TAGTAATGAGTTCATGAAATTGTGATGATCAGAAACAGGTGTTGAAGATTCCTTATTGGGGAATAGGGTCATGTTCTCTATTAATATTTAGTTAGCCTTCAGTGTGTGTCAATCATTTCAATTAGTAATGAGTTCATGAAAGTGTGATGATCGGAAATAGGTGTTGAAGATTCCTGCTTGGGGAATAGGGTCCTGTTCTCTATTATAGAATAGTTGGTCTTTCCTTTTGCAGTATCCTGAAATATTTCTTTCCTAGGTTTTTATTTCTTAATGTAACCCAAGATTATTTAGATAATTATTTCTTTAAACTTTGAACTCTGCAATAGGTAGGTTGCTTTTCTATAATTCAAAGTAGAACTTCAGTTTGTTCAAGGCAAGGTGTGATTAATGTATTTTTACTACAACTCTAGATTGCTTTTCAGATTGAGCATATACAGTGTGTGATTGCCTTTGAAATAAATAGACATCCCTGAGTTGACAATTTATGTAGCACTTGATTGTTTAGTTAAATAAGCAGTTATAGTGACCAACATTTTGGCACCGTTGTCGAGGAAGGTAATTATAGATTTCAAAAGAACTTATTTTCTTTCATATATAAACATTGCATGAGAGGACGCGGAGACCCCAAAGAAACTGACCCTACAGGTGGTAGGGGTAGAGGAAGAGGACGAAGAAAGACTTATATTGACAAGATTATATCAAAATCTGAATTTACTACTCCTCAACGACCAAACTCTCAGAAACCAAAGTCCCAGCCTTCTTTTCAAGCAAACTTTGAAACGAGGAAAGAGGTTCGGAGTCCTGGGACAGTCGAGAAACCAACAAGAAACATTGAGGATAGAGCAAGCACAACAGAGGAGAAAACATAAGAAAACATGGATGAGTACAATGAAGAATTGCATCATGAAGAAGGTAGGTCATGAAAGAGAGGTAAATGATGAAAACTCTTTCTCCACATTAGGATTTCCTATTGGTGATCTTCCTAGAGGGGTAGCTCCTATGAAGAACATTCCACTCTCAGCACTACCTAAATTTCATGGTTTATCTTCAGAGGATCCTAATGAATTCCTTTTTGAGTTGGACATATTATGCAGAAGTTATGATTACATTTCCAATGCTAAAAAATTAAAGTTGTTTCCAGCAACATTGAAAGGAAATGCACTAATATGGTTTATCAGTCTTGGAGGCCATGTAATCACAACATGGGATCATATGAAACAGAAATTCCTGCATAAATACCAGGACTATTGCCGAACAAGAGAAAAAAGGGAAGAACTATTTAAGATGATACAGAAAGAGGACGAAAATCTGGAGGACTTTGTAGAAAGGCTACAATATAATCTACAAAGATCCAGTCACCCTGATGTAAGTAAAGATATTCTTAAAACAATATTATTAAAAGGAGTAAGGGATGACCGTTTAGATATGTGGAATATGCTTGGAAAAGGGGACATATCTAAATAATCATACAATAAAATTGTTAACCTATGTAAAAGATGTTCAAGAGGAGCTTCAAGGAATAGATCAAATAATGGGGATACCACATTTTCAAGAGTTCAAAAATCAACCAGTGGAGGAGAAACAAGAGTCAAAATAGGAAATCTAATTGAAGGTTTTAAAACTAAAATGTTAAGCTCTTTTGCCTCACAAATTGATACCCTACAGATCGAAAAGAAGTAAGCCGAAGTAGAAGCAGCTCTTTCCATATTTTGTTCTAAACGCAGAGACAAGCACCCATGAAGGGAATGCCCATTGGACAAAAATCCAATATACACCATCTGTGATAAGGATCATGAAACTCAACAATGCCCTTCTTTACTATGAATCAAGGCAACATTACAACCAAGTGATGAAGAAGCTGAAGTTGTCTATCTATTGACACAGAGAAGGCAATGGAAATCGTGGGGACAAGGTATGAATCCTAATATATCGTTGGAATAACTATCCTTCTTTTAATCAAATGAATTACCCTCCCTATAATCAAATGCAATACCTAAATCAAATGAATTACCCACCCATGCAAAAAACTAACCCACCCTTTGTTGATCCGTCAATGTGGACTCATTGGCCTCCACAACAACAACAACTGTATCTGAACCAATGGAATCCAAATTGGAGAGGACAACAACCCCCGTTCCCAAATCAAATACCTCAATCACAATTTCTGCAACCACTCTCCTTACCATCAGGTACTCCACCAAACAATAGGCGTTGTTTCTTTAAAACAGGCCTGGGACATCCTTAAATCAACCTACCAAGGAAATGGCAGGGTCAAAACAGTCAAACTGCAAACCTTTCAGATGAAATTCGAGACTTTAAGAATGATAGAGTCTGAAAATGTTGATCAGTTTATGACCAGAGTCATGGGAATTGTAAACCATATTAGATTGACTAGTGAAGCCATCCTTGATCATTTCATTGTTGAGAAAGCCCTCATAAGTTTACCAAAGAAATTTGAAATGGTCGTTACAACAATCCTTGAATCCAAGGATCTGTCACATTTTTCAATAGATGCACTAATTGGTTCCCTGTTCACACACGATACCAGACTGCATCTCACAGATGAGTCAATAGCCAATGCCTTCAAAACTCAATTCTCTTTCAGTAGAGGGAGAGGCAGAGGAAGAGGCGGAGGTCACCAAGGAAGAGGGAGCATTCCAAGTAATCCTCACTCAAGTGGAGGTCACAGACAACAAANAGTGAAGCCATCCTTGATTATTTCATTGTTGAGAAAGTCCTCATAAGTTTACCAAAGAAATTTGAAATGGTCGTTACAACAATCCTTGAATCCAAGGATCTGTCACATTTTTCAATAGATGCACTAATTGGTTCCCTGTTCACACACGAGACCAGACTGCATCTCACAGATGAGTCAATAGACAATGCCTTCAAAACTCAATTCTCTTTTAGTAGAGGGAGAGGCAGAGGAAGAGGCGGAGGTCACCAAGGAAGAGGGAGCATTCCAAGTAATCCTCACTCAAGTGGAGGTCACAGACAACAAAACCTGAATCAATCTTTCCAAGGTCACGGACAACAGAACCATAATCATAATTGTCATCCTCAAAGAAGCAGAGGGAGGAGATCAAATGACAAATCAAGAATAGAATGCTATTACTGCAAAAAATGTTGACACTATGAATCTGAATGTCAGAAAAATCAAGAAGATCATCTCTCAGGTAGAGCACATGTCTCAAAACATACAAGAGAAACCTCAGAAGGTATGTTTCTCTCATGTCACAAGACTGAAGAAAAACATAAAGATCTCTAGTTGTTGGACAGTGGATGTAACAATCACATGACATGTAACAAAGATTTACTTTCATGTATCGATTCTACAATTTCATTTGATATTACACTTGGAAATGATTCCTTAGTCAAAGTTCAAGGAAAAGGAACTGTACCTATTCTTACTCAACAAAATGTAAATAAAGACATAAATAATGTCTATCATGTTCTAGATCTGAAACATAACCTATTAAGTGTAGCACAACTCATTGAACATGGATATAAGGTACTTTTTGAGGGAGCATCATGAGCGATGTATAATAAAACCCCCAACAGAAAATTGATTTCTAAAATCCACATGACTCAGAATAGGATGTTTCCCATGAACCTCAGAACTGCAAATCTGATCCAAACATATGCACAAAGTGCATCCACCCCAAATGAAACTATGGCTTGGAATACAATATTTGGACATCTACCCTTTCAGAGTCTAATTCTTTTACATAATCACTCCAGGGTCAAAGGTCTCCCTATCTTCAAAGAGCAAAATCCCCCATGTGAGTCTTGCATACTTGGAAAACATAAGAGAACTAGTTTTCCACATTCCTCCACTCAAGCCAAAAAACATCTTGAACTTGTTCACATTGACCTATGTGGACCAATGAAAACATAGTCAATAGGTGGTAGCTTTTATTATCTAACGTTTATTGCTGACTTCAGCAGGAAAGTATGAATCTGTTTTCTCAGACACAAGTCTGGAACTTTTGCAAATTTCAAAGAATTCAAAGCAGAAGCTGAAAAACAGAGTGGAAAATATGTAAAATCAATCAGGTCATATGGAGGAGGAGAATATAGCTCCAAAGAATTTGCAAATTTCTACAAATTACAAGGCATCATCATGCAAACTACAACTAGGTATACTCCACAATAGAATGGAGTGGCTGAAAGGAAAAATCAGACAATAATGAACATGGCAAGAAGCCTACTCAAAGGGAAATGTATGTCAAATACTTTTTGGGTTGAAGCAGTAGCATGCTCAACTTATCTCTTGAATAGATCTCCAACCACTAGTCTAAAGATGAAGGTCCCTCAAGAATCACGGAGTGGGACAAAGCTAAATGTTGCTCATCTAAGGACATTCGACTCCATAGAATACGCTCACATCCCTTCCGAATTAAGGAAGAAACTAGATGACAAAAGTGAGAAATGTCTCTTTATGGGATACCACGGAACATCAAAAGCTTACAGGCTTTACAATCCAATCCCAAAGAAACTGATTCTCAGCAGAGATGTAAAATTTCTAGAAAATCAACAAATGGACAGTCAAAATCCATTGTTTCCCAGTCCTGAAAATGCAGAAGACCCAGGATAGCCAATACCTCAACTTGCCCTTCCAAGATTGCAGATATAAGGACAATCTGAAAAATCTTAGGATCACTCAACTTCAAGAAGAAACTCATCCTCTGAACTTCAAAATTAGAGAACTCAAAGTTTGAGATAAATCCATCAGTAGATGGATGACCATGAACATCACAATATTTTTGCATTAATGTCATGTCAACCTACATCTTTTAAAGAAGCAGCTAAGGAGACACATTGGGTTCAAGCCATGAACCAAGAGATTGACTCCATTGAGAAGAACAAGACATGAGATCTTGTTGATTTTCCTAGACACAAGAAAAGTATTGGTGTCAAGTGGGTTTACAAAACTAAACTCAATGAAAAGGGGTAGATTGAAAATCACAAGGAAAGACTTGTTGCTAAAGGATTCTCACAACAACCAGGCACTGATTATGGTGAAACCTTTTCTCCAATATCAAGGTTAGACACTGTAAGGACTCTCTCAGCCATAGTTGTTCAACACAAATGGCAAGTATACCAGATGGATGTCAACTCATATTTCTTAAATGGTGTTTTAGAAGAAGAGGTCTATGTAGATCATCCACCTGCATTTGAAGTCAAAGAACAACCAACCAAAGTATATGGGTTCAAGAAAGCCCTATATGGCTTAAAACAAGCTCCAAGAGCTTGGTACAACAGAATTGACACTTACCTGATCAAAAGTGGTTTCAACAGAAGAAAAAATGAGCCAACTTTATACACCAAAACGGATCAACACAGTAAAATTTCGATTGTATGTTTATATGTTGATGAGATGATATATACTGGAAATCTTGAGTTAACGATTTTTAAACATGCCATGCAATCTTAGTTTGAGATGACAGATCTTGGCATAATGAAATATTTTTTGGGTATTGAGGTTAATTAATGAACCAAAGGCATTTTTGTCTGTCAGCAAAAGTATGTAGCAGACATCATCAAAATATTCCGCATGGAAGACTGCAATCCAGCAGAAGCTCCTATACCCCTAGGCACAAAATTGAGTAAGCAAGATGAAGGACCTATAGTGGACCCTACCTTGTACAAAATTTTAGTAAGCAGTTTGTTGTATGTTACAACAACTAAGCCTGATATTATGTATGCAGCCAACCTTGTTTCCAGGTTTATGGAATCCCTAAAAGATTCTCACTGGAAAATGGAAAAATGAATTCTGAGACATGTTGTCGGCACTCTCAATTTTGGTTTATGGTACACTCAGACTGATGATAATCATCTCTTTGGTTACACAGAAAGTGATTTTTCAGGAAGCCTAGATGACAGAAAAAGCACCTCAGGACATGCTTTTCACCTGGACATGAACCTGATTTCATGGGCATCAAAGAAGCAACCCATTATATCAATATCTTCTATAGAGGCAGAGTATCTTATTGCTACCTTAGCTTCTTGTCATGCTGTGTGGATCAAAAGAACATTGAGCGATATCTCACATACAGATAAGGAGCCAACTCCTATCTTCTATGACAACACCTTAGCAATTGCTCTATCTAACAATCATGTGTTTCACAAGAAAAGAAAGCATATTGACAATCACTTTCACTTCATCTATGAGCTAGTCAATAATGGTGACATAACTCTTCAATTATGTGTCTCTTGATATCATCTCGTAGATATCTTCACAAAGCCACTGGGAAAATCTGTTTTTGATTTTTAGAGACAAAACTTGGGCATTATCAGTGTTGATAATTGTAACTGTTGATTTTAAGAGGGGGTGTTAAATATAATGTAATCTCAACAGTCTGATTGTACATTGCCAGTTGTTCTGGACAGTTGTACTTTCGTTTCTTGATTTTCTTGAGCCTATTTAGCTCAACTCTCTTCCCTTTTCTCAATGTACTCTTTTCTCACATACTAATGCAGGAGCATTGTAAGTAGCCAGCCAAGCAAGCAATGTAAAAGGTAGAAGACAACTAGAAAAGCACCAGTGCGCATTTTTGAAATGTTTTAAAAAATTAATGAAGCGGATATTAATGTGATAGATGGGGAAGCGTACTTACATTTGTATCTTAGATTTTGTAAGCAGATCTTGAGCACCACTCTCATCTGTAGAATGTAAAGGCATTTATACATAATTAATGAAAGTAGGTAGATTTGAATTCATAGATTAGACAATTTAGAGAGTAGGAGGGAAAATGGATATAGACACCCTTACCCTTGTATCATTGTAACATTATGATCATTAGAACAGAAGAAGAGAGATTTTTTCATAAGCTATTGATATGTAGTAGAGAACTGTAGAGAAGAACCCATGTACAAGAGCACTTGAGTTAATATATGAAGCTTTGACTCAATTTTCATGGTGTTATGATGTTTATTGTTTACATTTGTTGAATGGTATGCTTACAGTTGTTTTATTCTCTCTGTTTATGCATTTGTTTCAATGTTTTGTTGAATGTTTGATTTCATGTTAAGTATATGAAGTCTAAGAGAGGAGAAGAATGAGTTTCAATTGTTTCTCATCCTGAGAGTTCTTGGAAGGAGTGTACTGAAACGTCCACAAGGTGTGTGTTGACAAGAGTTTGAGTTTTATCTTAGAAAGCTCAGGAGAGATACTTTTGTTCTCATTTCTGGCAGAAGTGCAGGTGAGGCACAGAGCCATGCAAGGTGTTTGCAAGCTAGTTGAAACCTTAAAATTTATCAACTAAGGTGAAGGTGAAAGGACTGTTGTTGCAAAGAGTGCACAGAGTCGAGGACTCAAATAACCAGAGGTTATTTGAAAGATTGTCACAAGGAGTGCGAGAAGGATCTCTCTTAGAGACTTAAGTCCACAAGTGAAATCTCAAGAGGGTTAGTACCTGAGAAGAGGTCAAAGGAAGACGGGGAGTGAAATCATCGTGCAGAAGTTAAGTTCATTGGAAGGACACCGGCCAGATATTCTGTAGGAGTGAATCGCATGGTCAGAATTCTCTGAGGAGAACTCATGGAATCATGTGGACCGTTGGATCCTGCAGATATGTGAGAAAGTTAAGGCTGAGTTCCTTTCAGCGTTTAGAAATATCAGGAGGGGTAATGACCATTGGATGAGAAGCATCAGGAGTCATTGATCTTGCGCTCAAAATATGATATTTTGAGTTTCGGAGTTTAGAGTGGAAAGTGATTTTGGAGTCACTGCATTGCAAACTCTCGGTACACGAAATCACACCAGTGGTGGATTAGGGGAGGTTCACAACCGTTGATCCCCTTTGAAGTGAAACATCAACATTTCAATATTTCGGGGTTCGGCATACCGGGAATCCTGATGACAAGGAACCGAGACCTTAGCATTGAAAATCCTAAAGTCATGAAACACGACATGCCTTTGGTGTGAAACATCGATATTTTGGTATTTTGATGTTCGGCATAATGGAAATCCTGATCACAAGGAGCTAGAACACAGTGGAGTGAAAATCCCAAAGTTATGAAATGCGATAGGACTTTGGTGTGGAATTTCAGGATTTTGGTGCTTTAGGTTTTAGGGTTTCGGGAGTCGAGAGGTAGAGTTTCATGGTCACACAACTCCTGAAATTGTGAAAAGGAAAAATATGAAAGGTGGGTCCTAAGAATTTTTCAAAGGGTACATGTGATGGAAGTCAAAGGGGTGGTCAAGCTTCAGGGAAAATCCTGAAAGACTTTCAATCTTGCCAAAAGGGGAAATTTCAAAAACTGGGAAATAATAAAGAAAGAGGCATGCGTGTTGGTCATTCACTCAAGTCCTGAAAATATGGAATAAGTGGCAGCAAGAGGCATGTGTTTGGTGCATTGAAGGATTCAAACCTCGTTGATGTTTTAGGTTTTGGAGGTTGAAGAGATAAGGGGCTCGACATCAAGATTCGCAAAATCATGAAATCTAAAATCCCGAAAGGGAAAAAGCCGATCACATTTATTGGTCTATTGTGGAGTTAATGCCAGTGTTTGATCACATAGGCATAACTCAGAAGGACCTATGGAATACACTTGTTTGTGTGTGTGTGAAGTATACCCTGAGGGGAAATCAAATAGTCAATCAGACTCAGGAGAAGATTTGGAATGATCTTGCACGGATCTTGGCTCAAGGGTTGGGGTCTACACCGATTGTGGTATCAAAGCTCAGAATAAGTTCTTTTCTTTCTATATAAGAGAGAACAAGGGAACATTTTATAGCCATGCTGTTGAGAAGAAGAGACAGGCCAATGCCAATGCCTGATCCAACAAGAGAAAGAGAAATGTGCGAGTTACATGCCAAGCTTGATGCCATGGAGATAGGACAGAGGCGCACAGTTGACGCTGGGGATATCAATGAACTCGAAAGTGAAAATGGAGCTAGACACGAAGGAGAAGAATTTGCAGTAGAATATGTTGCAGATGAATGCCTATTTACGGATGTCACAAGGATAGGTGCCAAAGAAAAAATGGGCATTCCAGTGTATGAAGAAAACCTGGATGTTGAAGAGATTCTAGACTAGATTATAGCTCTAGAAAAATACTTCGACTATTAGAATGTCAAGGAATACAAGAAGGTCAAACATGCCATACTAGACTTAAAGGGCATGCAACACTATGGTGGGATGAGCTACAGGCTGACAGACACTACGAGGGCAAGAAGAAAATCAAAAGCTGGGATAGAATGGTTGCAAAGATGATGACCAAATTTATACCCAAGGATTATCAAATCACTTTGTTTTAGAGGATGCATAATTTGAGACAAAAGCTAATGTCAGTAAAAGAATACACTGAAGAGTTCTATAGGGTAAACATTAGAGCAGGCCATCGAGAAAGCAATGATGAAAAAGTTTCCAGGTACATGAATGGTCTGTGATATTACATTCAATATGAGATGAGCATGATGACCATTCGAAATGTGGAAGATGCTTATCAGATAGCTCTGAAAGCTAAAGAGAAGCTGAGCCAGAAGCAAGGTTGAAAAGGATGAGGTAGAAGTCAAGCTAGAGGCAAAACAATTGCCCAAGACAGAACTCAAAAATCTAATGAAGAGGGGAAGAAACCTCAAACTCAACATGAGAGAGCAGGAAGCTCATAGAGAGGGAAGTATGCTGATAGAAATACTTTTCCTTGAGTTAGAGGAAGAGGAAGAGGTAGAGGTGGTGAAGTAAAATGCTTTTTCTATGGAAAGATCAGACATAAATTCTATAAGTGTCCAAATAGGAAAAATGATGGTGTTGAAACTCACATTGTCAAAGATCAAGGATAGAATGTTGAGGTAGAAGACGCTGAGGGCAGAAGATCTTTGATGATGAGGAAAGTTCTCTTGAAGCTAGAGAAGAAGGCAGAGAACCCATCCCAAAGAAATAGTCTATTTCAGACTTCTTGCTAAACCAAAGATAGGGTATGCAAGGTCGTAGTGGACAACGATAGCATGGACAATATCGTACCTACAGAGATCATAGAAAAGCTGGAGCTGGAGACTATTGTACATCCAAGCCCATACAGATTTTTGTGGCTACAAAAAGGACATCAAGTAAATGTCACTAAACAGTGTTTAGTTGAATTTAAAATAGGAGGATATAAAGATTAAATATTATGTGATGTCATTCCCATGGATGTTTGTAATCTATTGATGGGTAGACCATGGCAATATGACAAAAATGTAGTTCATGATGGGAGAAAGAACACGTACACCCTGGAGAAAAATGGGAGGACGCACATGTTGTTGCTGATTAAAAACCAAGAGGTGAGAACAGAGATGAAAAACACTGTACTTCTCATGAGTGGGAAGGAACTCCTTAAGGAGGTTAAGAAGAAGGAAGACACATAATTTATTGTGGTCAGGGAGCCCAAAATTGTTTTGACCAATACAAGAATAGATGATTTACCAGAAGAAATCCAGGAATTGCAGGGAGAATTTGATGATATAGTAGTGGACGAACTATCTAGTTAATTACCACCTATCAAGAGTATAAGCCATCATATCAATCTTATACCTGGAGC
>JASDQU010261016.1:493-15640 GCA_032191745.1 Picea mariana
TCCCTTCCATTCTAGAGTCAAGATTGTTGCCACCTGTACTTCTTCTGAAGTTGATGCCACCCTATACTGTCAATTAGTTGGTAGCCTCTTATACTTGACTCATACTCATCCTGATCTTTCCTTTGTTGTCGGTCTTATTTCCTGGTATATGCAAACACCCCATGAAAGCCATTGGAAAGTAGCTAAAAGGGTACTTCGCTATGTCCATGGTATAGTTCATTTCATGATATATTACAGTTTAGGGGGGACTCCTTTATTGGTTGGTTTCACTTATTCAGATTGGGCCGGCAACCCTGATGATCGGAAGTCTACTGCAGGTTATGTTTTCAGATTTAGTTCAGGACCTGTCACTTAGGCCTATAAGAAGCAACAGGCTATTGCACTTTTTTCAGCAGAAGTAGAGTACCGAACAGTAGTAAATGAAATTTAGGAATCCTTGTGGCTTCGACAGATCCTTTTAGAGTTTGGATTCGAGCAGCAGCATCCAACCAACCTTTGGTGCGGCAATTAGAGTGCCATCAAGCTCTCCAAAGACCCATTTCAACATCATCGCAGCTAGCACATCGATATACACATGCACTTCATAAGAAATCTCATTCATGATCAAGTTGTTGAAGTGCTCTTTTTCCCTATAGAAGATAAAGTTGCAAACATTTTCACAAAGTCTCTTACAAAAGCGAAGTTTTCCAAACTTCGATCTATGTTAGGATTCCAGGAAGTTGTCATTAAGGGGGCATAAGCTCTAATGCCTCCTTCCTTCTCCTATTGTGTCCCTATTTTAAATCCTTAAATCCTATCCCAAGTTGTTCTTAAGGGGGGATGTTAGGATATTTAAACACTTAGGAGTTAGTTAAGATATACTTGGTCAAATGTGTCATTAGGTAAAAGTGTGTTTCTTTAGTATGCATTAGCATGCATTTGTAGTTAGGAAATCTGATGATCACGATGTGTTCCCAACATAGAGTGATCTCATGGTTCATATTCTCCTCGACCTTAACAGTCATTTATCTATGGCTTTACACCTGATTCGTCCATGATCTATATTTAAAGAGCATGGAGGTTCATTTGTCGATGATCGATTGCGATAAACTCTCTTGTAAAATCTCTATGTAAACTTTTTCTTTTTCATTAATAGACTACTCCAAGTGGTTGTGTGATGCAGGAGCATCACCTTCAAAGTCAAAACGCAAGTGTGGAGGCAAAGGAACAACATCTTAGCAATGACAGAATTTCAAATCAGAAATTAACTCAGAATTAAATCGAGTTATTGAGATATTTTGTAAACAGCATTTTAAAAATGTAACTTGTTTGTAATGTCATGAAGGACTGTAAGGGATTGCAGATATTGAGTGTTGACTCTTATCTGACAATAACTATTAGTTATTGTAATAGGAAAGAGTAGGTAACCACTAAGAGTGTCATAGGATAGGTTGCAGACAGGACGAGATAGCTCGTGGAGTTGGTCCTTAGATAGTTTATTGTTGCATTGTAATAGATCAGAAAGTATGAGTATTGTAAGAGATCAGAGAGATCAGTAGAACAAAGTAGAGTAGAATAAATACTATGTAATTTGTTTTCATGAAGGAATAGAACAGACAAAATTGTTCCAAATCCTAGGACTGTGTTCATTTGATGTATGGATGAATGAATGTTACATTTTGTGTGTGTGATTTATTCCATTTTTGTTCATGTGTGATTGTTCGAGAAGTGTTAGTATGAAGTTGTGACAAATCTGGATGAGTTTCAATTGTTTCTCTTCTAACACTCATGTGCAAGTTGTTCATCTCGAATGCAAGGAGTGCGTCGATTGAGTCTCGGAGTGACTTAGATAAGTTTAGAGAGAACAAAGGAAACTTAGATCGGGTGCAAGGTGTGCACAGCGTCGTGAAACGACTAAGCGTCGGAGAACCCGAACCAGAGTAACGCCAGGTGGGCGAGAAGAATTTATTTTCAATAAATCCTTCAATCTGAGTTATCAAAATCCTAAAAATGCAAGGTGTGCATGTGGAATCAAAATCCTTTTAAGGATGAAGCTCATAAGGGATAGCACTTTCCATAAAGTGTTAGAGAGAGTCGATGGTCGGACTCATAAGGAGGAGTAAAGGTTCGAAACCTTTGAAGACAGAGAAATCTTCCAAGTCAGGAGAACTCAGAAGCTCAGGAGGAGGAACGACAGTGGTTGTTGGACCACTCTGAAAAATATCAACAGTCGTTTGATCAGAGTGAAGTGCACGAGCCTTAGCGCTTCTCACATAGAGGAGAGAGAAAACTCATAAGAGTTGAGAACTGAGATTTTCGGAGCCAAAGAGCCGAAGATCCAAAATAGAATCTCAGTCACCCGATCAGCAGGAACAGATACGAACCTTCAGATTGTTCGGGGAAAACTTCAAGTGTCGGATCACCAGAGTGGATCTGAGCCGTAAGATATCATGAGTTCATAAGGAAGCGAGTTTGAAACTTGAGACTCCTGAAGCATGAAGATTCAGAGAGCCGAAGCAAATCTAGACCGTTACATCTAGAAGGGCACGTGTCGACAGGTCGGAAGATCCAAAGGAAGATGAAGGTCGAAGTGTTGAAACACCCAAAGCCCGAAGATTCGAAGGGCCAAGAGTCGTCGATATATAAGTGTACACTTGTCAAGAGATCGTGAGCTCCAAGAAAGTTGATGTGATTTTTTAGTTTGAGATCTAAGATTGTCGAAGTGCGAAGACCCGAAGTAAAATCTGGGTCGTGAGATCTAAGGGAGACGTGGCGTGAATCTATGAAATTCAGGTAAGGTCCCGAAGTGGTTCATAGTCATTGGATTCGGAGGAGACATGGTGCACATCTATGAGATCTGGGTAAAGACCTGAAGAAATACTTGATCGTTAGATTAGGAGGACACACATCAGTGGATCACAAACTCTAGGTAAAAACAATTCTGAAAAAGAAGTTTGAGATTTGAGATCTCAAAAGTCCGGAGACCCGAAGGAGATCTCGACCGTCGATCGAGAAGAGGGTCGCAGGACCGTTGATCTGACTTGAAAGGTCAAACATACAAAGTGGGAGAAGAACCATTGATCGAGCAGGACAGGTGTCAGCAGACCGTGAGTTTTGGAAGAATTCAGTACGGAAGAAAGTTGGGTTTTAGATTTCAAAACTCCAAAGTTCGGAGTTGCGAAGGAGATCACAGTCGTTGATTGAAGAAGGGGTAAATCTAGTTTGTAGATTCGAAAGGCACATATCTGAACCATCAATTTAGACGTTATCATCAAGATCGTGAGATCGACGATCCCGTAGCATTGAGGGGACAGGACTTGCGTGAAGTTTAAAATATCAAGGGCAAGTCGCAATCCAAACCGTGGTTTCGTCAGTAGGACACGTGGAGGATTGAGGAGGATTGTGGGCCCAAAAGTAGTTTGAATTCAAACCTCTTGTAGCCGCGCCCACAATCGTGTGGTCATCGTCGAGGTCACATCAAGAGGGGGCTTATCATAAAAAAAGGAGCTAACGCCCCGCACTCTGAGCTTTCGCAGGAGAGCGAAGGGGAGGGTTGTGGGTGCCATTAAAACCTACAACAAGAAGCTGAAAGGGCACATGTTTAGTCACGAAAGGAAATCATTAAGGTTTCATAGATCCAAGACCGGGAAGTCGTGTAGCCCTATGAGAGAGTGGGGGGGATGCATCACCGCATTGGCTGGGGTCATGGATGTTTCCTCGTAGGGGTTTTACCATGTCAAAACATCAGTGTGTTGATCTTTGATATGGTTGTGTGAGTGGTTACTGAAGGTGTTCGTCCTCTATTGGAATACTTGTTTTGTCGAACACCTTCATTATCCATAATTTTAATAAGAGAATGGAAGAAGTCACAAATTTCCTCTTCTAGGGAAAATCTCTCATGGATCTTAGTTGTGGTCCTTGTGTTCTTCTTCCTAGTCACAGGAAGTCAAGGATATTTTGGGTCATTGAGTTGTTGTTTGCATTGTTCCCTACCATGACAATTGTTTCTTGTAGTGATTTCATTAATTCTTTATAATTGTCCTTATATATCATTGCATTAAAACCTATATCCACAAGATCGACTTTCCTAGTTATTGAAAACCATCATTAACCCCTCATTAACCCATCATTAACCCCTATGCAAGCTCCTCCCCTACTTACCACATTGATCATGGGGTATCCTAACCTTGTGATGTTTTTGGGTTCAAAGTTCACCAAGTTTGCATTCCTTTGTCTCACCCCTATATCCCATGGCCATTATATCTAGATCATCCTTCGTTGCATGACCCATGGCCTTGCAGTGACCACATCGTACTCTCCTTAGTTGTGGTCAATCTCAAGAAATATGTCCCATTTCATCACAATTGTAACATCTTATTAGGCCTATGCAACAATCATTCCTTCCTCCCCAATACCTCCTCTATATCCACCTTTGTAGCCTCTACCATATCCTCCTCAACCACCTCTATGGAAGACGCCCATAAACTCTAAAAATTTCATAATATTCGATGGCCATATTTCCTAAGAATATAGAAGGTGGTGGGTTTGGGTTTGGAGTAGAAACCCCAACTCTCAACAAGGGAAAATAATTTGTCTTGTGGCCCTATATCTTACATATGATACACTATAATTGTTGTTTCTTACCTTAACTCAGTTCACCTCTTGTATTTTCTATGTTAATGTCAGCAACTATGATTGGAACTATGAAAACTCAAGCATTGCACTAGTCAAGGGCATATCTATAACACCCATTTTTGTTGCTCATGGATATCCATGCATTGACTCAATGTTCATGGCTTGGGAAAAGGTCTTCAACTAGGTGGTTCACTTCTGCTACATCAATGGTACTCTATTCGAGGGCAAAAGACCCCAAATGAACCACTCCTTGCATTAGGTCTCATGGATTGGGTAATATATTGTAGATCATGTTGTGAAAGTGTTGATCATATTTCCAATCACTCTCACCAATGATTTTCTTAATCTCTTTCATCTTGACACAACTTTTCTGTTTTGAATTCAACCACTGAAACTCAACTACAAATCCCACTTTCACCTCATCCAAGGTTGATCAGTTTGTATAAACTTCATGTACCATTCTAGAGTCAACCCTTGCAAAATGCTCTAAAACTCTACTAGTTTAGTGCCTAGAGCCATGATTCTCTTAATCGTCCAGATTGATTCACATAAGAACTAATGTTTTGTTGCATCACTGTCGACCTTCTCTGAGAAATCGAGAAGGTGCATTGTTGTACTGTATGTTTCTCCAACCATACTATTGCTCTGGCTGTTCACTAGAATGAAACCTTGTGGACCTAATTGACTAACTATATTAGTTCCTCCACTTGAACTAGAACCAAAACTCACTATTTCACTTCCACCAGTGCTATTATTCCCACCTTCACTCGGTTTTCCACAATTGTTATTCTCAAAACCGCTATTAGGATGTGATTAATAATTAACCTCAGTTTTCTCAGGATGCGCAGGAGATGATGATTGTTCTGGATCAACTCCACTTCCTTCAGTTTGTACCATATCAATTTCTACCATATCCCTTTCTTCAAATAGTCGCAACACATCATCGAGTGACCCACCATCTTACAACTCAATGGGCATGCCCTCTTCCATTAACTCCTTAGAAATTCCTTTGAATGCGGCTTCCTACTACAAGGTCTCTGATCCATCAATATAAACCCATTTTCCATACTACTTCCCTTCCCCTGTGTTGGCCCTCGACCAAGTTTTGAGGAAACATTGGTCGGGTTTGACCTCTTTTGGACTTCGACAGGTTCATCAAAGATGGAGCGCCCAATCGGAGCTGAGATCACAAGATCTCACTCATTTTTTGGACCCAACAAGGGGTTGATTAGGGTTTTTGTATTAGGGTTTTGGGATGTCGGCCCATGGGTTTACCCATGATTAGGCCTTGTTGTAAGGGATGTAAAAGTATATATATGAAGGAATGTAAGGTAGAAAGTTGGAGTGTGATTAGTGCAATAAATGTAGTGATGAGCTAAGTGCAAGAGATAAGCTAAGTGCAAGTGGCTCTGAGTTTCTTCATGCAATAGACTGTGTATGTAAGGCTTTGTGCGTAATAGAGGAGTTGGCTTTGTGCCTTGACCTGATTTTGGGAAGGTGGATCTGGTTCTTAGTGCGCAGATCACCTGTCTAGTGTGAAGCTTGGCTTTGTGGCTTAATGCACAATAGAAGATGAATGTAATAGATTGAAACAGAATAATAGAAGAAGAAGCAGTTGGTGGACATATCCCCATACTGGGTGAACCACGTAAATCTTGTGTTGATGAATTGCTTTGTGCTATGATGTTTATGCTTTGAATATGTTTAGTGCATTGAGTGTTATGAATATTAGATATATCTATAGATGATTAGTGCTTTATTGGTGAATACTAGATCTTATTCAATGGTATGTGCTAGATGGTTAGAGTGATTAATCTTTAGTATTACTACATCGAACTGTAATTAGGGTTGATCTGCGAAGTGAATAAGGCTAATATATTAATGAATGTTGTTCTTAAGTACTTTGTGAAGTGTTGTAATCATAGATCTGTCTCCCAGCTTGGTTACAAACACCTGAGTTCTGTAACCCCCCTTGCCTCTACCTCGGGTGAGACTTCGCCTGCTTCGTAGGTGTTGCCGAAAGGGTCGGTAGTTAGAGTTTTGTCGGTGCATTGTTGAAGCATTGAACCCTGGGTCTACCCCTGTGACAACAAATGGTTCCATTGTTAGGACATGAAATCGTGATTGTTGGGCACTGAAAGAAAAGAGAAGTTTTGTGTGTAGATATGATGTTGTAGTGCACAGTACTCTACTTGACTTTTGAAACCTTGTGCTAAGAAAGAGATCCAATCTAAAGAAAGGAGGTAAGATCTTAAAGCTTTGTGTTTAATAAGAGTAAGTAAAGAGAAAATTTTTGTTTCAAAAGCATGGATCTAGGTATGTTTGATAGATTATGTCCTAGTCTAAAAGCTAGGGTACAGTTAGAAGAAAGAGTTGATCTGAATAAAATTGATAGAACTAGAGAAAGATATGTTATTCGTATGTATAGAAAGAATTTTTGGACTAATAAGTGGATGCAGGAACCTAGAAAGAATTTTTGCAGATTGCAGGTCTAGCACTATGATCCTAGTATGCAGTACAGGAAAAGTTGGGGAAATTATAGAAGAAAAATGGGATTGACAATATGTTATAACTGTAGAAGACCGGGACATCTTACTAAGGAATTTCCCAGTGCAGGTCCTATCTGTCTTTATTGTAAAATTATTGGTCATGAGGTTGAGGATTGCCCAAGGATGATTGCTAAAGTTGAACAAATGAACATGAGTCAAGAGAATAAGAGCATGTTAGAAGATCAGAAAGAAAAAGGATCAGAGAAAGTTCAGACTACATTAGTACAATTGAAAAAAACAATGAATGATCACAAAGATGTTAGTTTATCCGAGATCATGAAATAAAAACAATGCATAGATACAAGAATAGGAGATTTCGACATAGATTGTGTCCTAGATGAGGAGACATGAGTGAATATTATGATAGAAAGCACTTGGGAAATCTTGGGGAATCCTATTGTGATACCTTCATTGGGAAGAATAGGATTTTTTAAAGGAAATATGATAACCCTATGTGGAGAGTTGCTAATGTACCTGTTATCATCCATGGAACATTGACAGAAGAGGAAATTGAAGTTATTAAGTTTTTTGAGAACAGTGCCCCATTCCATCCTTTGTTAGGAAAGACTTGGATTGATAAACATCAGATCAGAAGGAAATCAGAGGAAGAAGCTACAGAAAATAAAAAGCAAGAACTAAGGGATCTCATAGCTAGAAATATAGATCGACTGATAGAAGAACGAGAACTTGAGTCGAAGCAACAAAAGACTAGAAAATTAGCTATCGAGGTTGAAAGAACACAAGAAGGTTTGAAGGACCTATCCATACAAGAAAGAAGTATATCCACCTAGGAAATAGTAAGATAATGGATATTAACTTCAAACCCTTTGAGAGTACATCAACAACGCGAAGTCAGCTCGCTAGGAGAAGATAAGAATAAGAATGGAAAGAGAAATCTAGAAAAAATTAGAGAGATTCAGATCACAGAAAAGAAGGCAAGGAAGCTCAGTAAGAAGAATGCTAAGTTGGAAAATCTACAAGAAGTTACAAAGAACAGATGGAAGATTTCAAAGATTGGAACTTCGCAGGAGGCATGTTTGCAGGATTTGAACCTCGCTAGAACAGCAGAACCACGCAGAATGGGACTTCGCCCTGGCAAAGCTATATGATCGTTGGAGGCACCCCGACCATTAGAACGATGCTCCAAAATGGATAGGAAATGCATTTATGGGCGGATAGATCATCGTTAGACACTGATATCACACCATAATAGACGGATTTGCATTGATTGAGGCATTCATGTCTGTTGGAGGAATCTGTTATGACACTTGCTTACTTAACCCATCGAATGTTGCATCGAGACCAATTTGTGTTACCCATGATTATCTGAGACAAGATATGAAGTGATTGTGTGTGTCGAGTTGTGCTATCAAACCTCGCCATCTGGTTTTTACCCCACTATCCTTTCACCTACCCCGACTTATTTGGTAACAGTGAGAATGTTGGCCGAGCACACTGAGCTAGAGAAGTTCGTTGAAGAAGTTCTGAAGAATTTTATGTCTGATAAAGCCATGTCTGAAGGAAGATAGGCGTCTTTGACCAGGGGACTGCAGGCTTCCTCCTCAACTGGATTTCATTTGGGTCGTGTCAACCCCGCTACTAAGAAGCGAAGCAAGCACCGCGACGATCTGGCTAATGTGAAGCAGATCCCGTCGGTCTTGCCTGATTATATCCTGCCCTTGGTTGGTGCGGTCAATTGTGACAACATCCCATGAAACTTTGAGTACACATTGATCACTGCGTACATCCTGAAATGGACACGCGTGGTTGGAAGCCAGTTGGGACAGATCCCATCTCTGAAGAACAACGATTTCAATCTTGGTGAGAGGAAGAACTACGTGATGCTCGCACCGCATAGATACCTAATGAATACAACTGGTAAGAAGCCTTGCATAGTCTCCCAGTTGTGGATAAAGGAGCTCGCGCAGTCCACGATATTAAATGTCATGAAGATTCCTCACATTGGCTGACATCAGGAGGTTAACACTTGCGTTAAACTCCTCTTGCCGTGCTATTATGGAGGATACAAGTGGCTCGACAAGTGCATTACTGTGGATACGGTGTTGATCCACCTGATCACAGGACTGAGCATGAAAGGACCCGACCCTCAACAGTTCTACCCAGGGAAGGCTTCAGACCACTCCCTGGCACAATGCATTAAGGTGGCATACGACGAAGTTGAGAAGGGGAAGTGAGGCTACAAGGTAGCTTCTATCCAGGATGGCGCAGTGCGCCTAGATTTCCAACTCATAGATGGAAAGATTGTCACAAAGAACCACCCCACATAGGTCACCGGGTTCGTGGTGGACCTTGCAGGGAAGTGCATGGAGGGGATGCAAATGAACTGGGTGAGCTACCTCGTCAACGAGCTCAAGAAATACTTACGCAAAGCGTAGGATCAAGGATACGAGTTCCATTTCAGCTGGTTGCTGGTGTTGATCACATTTTTCGCTTGGAAAATGCTGGAAGGAGAAACCTTCCTGGAGATTGAGCCATCAGAGCCATTGCCCATGAGGTTCTCCACCTTATGGTACATGAATGAAATTTATAAGCAGTGGAAATCGAACACAGTGTTCCACACCTACTGCCAGCAATTGAAGGTTGCCATATAATCGGTCCCTCGCATAACACCACGAACCTTGCACCAGTACATACCACTAGCTAAGTTCCACGCAGATCGACATTTTATATATATCATTGCATGCAAGGATGAGAGAAAGAAGGAATTACAATCCTATTACAAGATGACTGACGAAGACATGGAGGATATCACGAAGGAGTGGCCGGCAGAGTTCCTCATACCAGTTGATGATGCAGAATTCTCCGACCCTGATATCATAGGAAGCCCCTTTTTCACTCGGGTCGAGCACGTTGGATAGACAAGTGCGAAGAAGAAGAAGAAAAAGGAGGAATTCCAGGATGTACATATTGATGAGGAAGAGAGCGCCTCGAAAGAAAGTGGACCTGGCTCGCCCACAGAAGGAGGAGGAGACAAAGTAAATCAAGAAGGAGAAGGGGAAGAAGGATAAAAACAAGGGGAAGGCAAAGCTACACCGTTGAAGGATCCCCCTACTGAGACAAAAGAATCGAAGAAGAGGAAGGTTTCTCCGCAGAAAACCTCGACCAAAAAGAAAACCCGTGCAAGAAAGCCCCGGATGGAGGCCACACTCATGGAGGATGACATCGATCTAGTCCGCAGAGCAATGGAAGATGCGTATGAGGACCTCTTATATAGATATGGTGTGAAGCAAGAAGAGCTATATGTAAGAGTTGAGAAGTGACTGAAAGAAATTTAGCGATCCATTCAATTGACTCGCACAGTACCTACTACGCCTTCCTTGTCGAAGACTACAGAGTTGGGAGATGAACCAGCCCAACTTCGATGAATGGAAGATGCAACAGAGGCTCGGCTTCAGAAAGTTCAAGAAGAAAAGGAATATTCTACAGAATCCCTGAAGAAAGAGAAAGAAGAAATCTTGGAGAAACTACGAGTTACGTGGTACTGTGTGACCACTTATGAAAATGAGAAAGATGAGTTCTGGGTGATGCTCAAGGAAGACAAGGCAAAGATACAGAGGGAAAAGAACTAGCTTCTCGCAGAGCAGACTGCAGTCAAAGAAGTGGTGAGCATAACACTTATCTCTGTGCTAGGCTTGGCACATGAGGAAAATGAGGCAGTGGAAGTTCAAGTAACGAAGCTTGTTGAGGCCATCCAGTAGCTTCAAGAAAGAGTAACGGAGTTGAATCTTCAAGCCATACCAAGCACTCTGCAAGAAGTGTGCGATCAGAGGGAAGAAGCCGCTAAGAGCGCAGTATGAAGGATCAGGGCCCTCACCTCAAAATGCAAGCAGTTAAGCAACAGAAGCGCACAGAATTACGAACGCCTCATGGAAGATCCATAGCTTAGGAAGTTGGAAGCGCAGCTACAGGAGGTGTAACAGCAGGCAATGATAGTTCAAGCGCATATGAAGTCACTCACTGCGGTCGAGAGAATGAAGAGATCACAAGAACAATGTGCATCCCAGCAGCAGATAACTACCATCCAGGGCAGAGCCATGGAGGTCACATAGAGGCTACAACCGGTGCAGGATGAAGCATGCACGGTGTTTGAAGAGATCGAAGGACAAGGCTCGTAGCTAGACCAAGTGGCTGTGACAGTGGAACAATGCCTGGAAGGGAATGTTACCGAGCAAGTACTACAGGAGCTCATTGAGAAGGAGGCTCAGGAAAAGACGCAGGTCGAGGGACCTTGAGCTAAGCTCGAGGCCTTCGAAGCAGTGTTGCCCAGATCTGAGTGACTCAGGACGAGTCACTGGTGAGTGTTGGGGGCATGTTGGCCCTCGACCAAGTTTTGAGGAAACATTGGTCAGGTTTGACCTCTTTTGGACTTCGACAGGCTGGTCGAATATGGAGCGCCCAGGCGGAGCTGAGATCAGGGGATCTCACTCATTTTGTGGACCCAGCAAGAGGTTCATTAGGGTTTTTGTATTATGGTTTTGGGATGTCGGCCCATGGTTTTACCCATGATTAAGCCTTGTTGTAAGGGATGTAAAAGTATATATAGGAAGGAATGTAAGGTAGAAAGGGGGAGTGTGCTTAGTGAAAGCAATGTAGTGATGCGCTAAGTGCAAGAGACAAGATAAGTGCAAGTGGATCTGAGTTGCTTCGTGCAACAGACTGTGTATGTAAGGCTTTGTGCATAATAGAGGAGTTGGCTATGTGCCTTGACTTGATTTTGGGAAGGTGGATCTGGTGCTGAGTGCATAGATCACCTTTCTAGTGCGAATCTTGGCTCTCTAGCTTAGTGCACAGGAGCAGATGAATGTAAGAGATTAAATCAGAATAATAGAAGAATAAGCAATTGGTGGACGTAGCCCCACACTGGGGTGAACCACGTAAATCTTGTGTTGATGAGTTGCTTTGTGCGATGATGTTTATGCTTTGAATATTTTTAGTGCATTGAATGTTATGAATATTAGATAGATCTATGGATTCTTAGTGCTTTATTAGTGAATTCTAGATATAATTCAATGCTATGTGTTAGATGGTTAGAGTGCTTAATCTTTAATATTACTGCGTCAAACTGTACTTAGGGTTGATCTGCGAAGTGAATAAGGCTATATATTAGTGAATATTGTTCCTAAGTACTCTGTGAAGTGTTTTAATCACAGATCTATGTCCCACCTTGGTTACGGACACCTGAGTCCTATAAAACCCCCTACCTCTACCTCGGGTGAGACTCTGCCTGCTTCGCAGGTGTTGCCGAAAGGGTCGGTAGTTAGGGTTTTTTTGGTGCGTTGTTGAAGCGTTGAACCCTGGGTTTGCCCCTATTCCAACACCATGCCATGTCCCTCACTTCCTTGGACATTTATCTTTCTTCCATTCTCCTTCTTGAGCTTCTTTCCATTACTAATCCATGTTTTCTCAACCACCACCTGACTTACTCTCCTTGTTTTCACACCACTTTTCATATACTAGACCTTTCTTTAAATCCCACTCCACTCTCTCATAAGCTCGCATATCCTCCATGATACCTTCCTAAAGCTCCTTTCTTGAATAATTCTTCTCCTTTCTTGAATTATTCTTCCGCTCGTGAAAAAGACTAGTTCAATTCCATTGTAAACTCAATAATATAACCTTCTATGTTAGTCTTAACCCAAAAACAAATGGTTCATGTAACTTTAGGTCAAACCTCTACAAATCTACACTATTCTAAACATTCCACTAGATCTCTTTACTCATCTTCCAAGCAAATCGTAGATGTTCTGATCCCAAACCACTCAACCATTCAAACAAAACCACTGGAAATTCTACCCAACATACCTCGTAAAGTGTCATGGTTTTCATGCAACCAATGTGATTGGTGAACTGTAATGTATTGATTTTCAAAGAGGTTGATCTTCCTGAACCACCAATCTTCCACCTAGATCTAATTCAACTTGTCAGTGACACTATTAGAATGCCATATGCATCATGAAGAGTATTGGCAACAAAACCATTTATTGGCTCAATTATAGACTAGGGTCCATGTCGATTCCAATAAAGGGGATCCATTGTAGTCTAAGTGCTAGAATTTTCAATTCCCGTGAAGGAGAAGACCTCACCCAAAGTATTGTGTTGAGACTTAAATTTGTACAAGGCTCATATAGTTTGACTACCATAACCAACACCCATCTTGATACTAATACTTCATCATTAAGTATTATGCAAGTATATATCCCTTAGATAACAACCATTCTATATATATTCAAAGATTACACATTATCATAACAAGAACCATCGTCCTAACCTACAAACACAATAGATATGCAATTACATTATTGTTATCTAGCATCGTAGATAATGTGCAATAGTAAAATACATCATAACCATACAACAACCAAAAATTTAGAGGGGGTTCTGATTCCATTCATTTCCAAAATAAGCCAATACATCAATACATAATGATTCTTCAATCATGAGGCCACAACAGGAACATAATTAAGAACTTAGATAACAACCTACTAATCAACGTGTGATCAACATACATGAAGAATAAAAAGGACCAACAAGGAAATCAACTCATTAATATGCCAAGGACTTTACATTTATATTGATACATCAAAAGGTCAGAAGGTACATTCAAAACAAACAAACTGTTAGCCGACTTTCAGTTCCTTATTTATGCACCATTTGATATTTTCTTTTGATTTGGCTAAGTGTCTTCATTCTTTCACCAATCGGCTCCTCCATCACCTAGAATCTTACCTATTATTTTTGTTTTTGTCTCCCTCTATGGTCGATACTCTTTAATGTTGCTAAAAATATTCAATTTGGGTGACCCAACTTGAATATTTTCTATTTTTTGAGTTTGTGCCACCATGTCCTTCCCTCCAGTGGCAACGTGTCCTCTATGAAAAAAAAAAACACCCAAGAGAAAATAGTAAGGACGGGACTCATGAAACTAGGGAAAGCATTGATATTGTGTTTAATGCTCCATAATTGTCATTTGTAATGCCCCGTTGTTTTTCCTTGTTCACTTAGGACTTATATGAATTGATTATAATATTCTAATAACTATGAGACTTATCTTTTATTGTGGTATTAAAGTCACCTATAATTATGAATGATTAATTGTATATAGACATATTTTAGTTGTCATTTTACATATACATATATGATATGAGATATGGGTAGGACATGATGTTTTAATTAGTTTATGAATAAATGTACCGTGATTATGATTCTGCAGGGTCACTGATGCACATTGCCGCAAAGAATTGTATGTGAATCCTAATGTATATCACATGTATGATTTCACGGTTGCACTAAAGTTGACTATGAGTAAGATATGATTATGGTGACTGTTAGCGATAAAAAAATGCACTGGTATTTTGATGAGTATTTCTATCACTCTTCACTTGATTTATCGTTTTCTTCAGACTCTTGACCAGTATCTTAACCTCCATATTTTTCATCAAGCTCCTGCTTGATTACTTTGCCCAGAAATCCTTTGGTTTTCTGCCTCTGGACCTGCAATACAAGAATACAAATAAAATGTTATTCATTTTTCCTTAGTCTATGCTATGGAGATTACAAATATAAAAAATATATTATTGTTTTTTATATCTTATATCTCATATTATAGGCAAAGAAATATGAATGTTCGAGTATCCTAAGGTTTATAAACTCAAGTTATTATACATATGTTTAAAGTCTCTAGGGGTTATGGCTGTTATGGTTTTTAGCTTTAAACAAAATATTGAAGGCCCATTCCACCAACGCAAGCAAGGTCCACATTGCATAACACAAACCCATACAAAGCTACAAGCCAATTTTCTTTCGGGTCTTATGGCTTTATTGCTAAATTTTTGGAGGTCCCAAGAGGCAAGCCATTAGTTAAAGTTATAGGCCCTATTTCCATGTTAAACTGACAGCTCATTTTCATACTGAGTCAACACCAAATCATTCGACATGCCAACTATTGAGTCAGCCTTTAATCATG
>JASDQU010261018.1:0-11926 GCA_032191745.1 Picea mariana
ACAATGCATACCATATCATTTCCATTGCCAATGCATACCATACCATACCATACCATTGCCAATGCATACCATACAATGGCAAGGCAATGCATACCATTTCCATTACCAATGCATACTATACCATTTCCATTTCCATTGTCAATGCCAATGCATACCATACCATTTCCATAGCATACCAATACTAATGCATACCATACCATTACCATTTCCATTGCCAATGCCAATGCATACCATACCATACCATACCATTGCCAATGCATACCATACAATGACAATGAAATGCATACCATTGACATTGCCAATTCATACCATACAATGGAAATAAAATGCATACCATTGACATTGCCAATGCATACCATGCCATACCATGCCATACCATACCATACCATTGCCAATGCATACCATACAAGGCAATGGAAAGGCAATGCATACCATTGTCATTGCCAATGCATACTATTGCCATTCCCATTTCCAATGCATACCAATGCATAGCATATGATTTCCAATGCATAGCATAACATACCATACCATTACTTGATGTATTGAATATTCTAGGGTTGTTATGTGTCATCTTGCATTTCAACAAGCATTTGTTATCTAAACCCTAGTTTATGCTTGCATTTTCATCCCCTTTCATTTAATGATTACATGTGTTAATGTTTGTTATATTTATACTATTATAACTTAGTTAATATCATTTATTAGCTTGGCACGACATGGCAATGTTATGGCATGACATTGAAAATTTATATTTATTGTTATATAGGTTAAAATGGGAAACTACATGACAAGGCATGGGAAGCTACATGACAATGGCATGGCATGGATTGGAAAGGCATGGAAATGAAATGGCATGGTATGGCATGTCTTGGCAAGGCATGGAAATGACATGGAATAGCATGTCTTGGCAAGGCATGGAAAGGTTTGACAATGACGTGGAAATCCTAATGGCATTGCATGGAATTACTTGGCAAGGAATGACAATGTCTTGGCATGGAAATGGCATGGAATCAACATGTTTCTGGGATTAGGTTTGGGAGGGTCCTTTGTCTCCTTGTGTTCTCTAACCCAAAAATTGGGTAGGAATGTGCGAACTCACATAGATGGTGAAGGGAAAAGAATAATGGTTTCAAGTCTCCCTAGAGGCATTTTGGTAGCATATCATTACTTTATATAGTGTGTCATGAAATGTAACCTCAAAACCTTTATTTGTAGGTGGAAAATGATACCCATTCTAATATCTAGTTTCCATGTGAACTATCTCGTTCTATTGATCAAAATCAATAAGTTTAGTGGACATCATGGAAGATTGAATAAATGTTAATCATAATTTATGGGTTTAACAAAATTTACATATACCCACTACACAATCTAAATAAACATGTGCATTAATGAGTCATTGACTAGTCTTTTTGGCATTTATGAAGGGTTACACATAAATCAAATGATTTTATGTATGTCATGCATAGAAAGAGGGGAATAATGTGTGTGACCTAGAAAATAACATTGAGCTGAAATTGTTAAGTGATTTACAATTATGTAGAAGATAAATGAGAAAAAATATTTCTATAATAAATTATTATAATATACCATTTTTAAGGTCACAATATTTTCAAGTGCCACTATTTGAGTGTGGATTGTCATTGGATTTAGATGGATATAATTCAAGAGGTAGTCCGTATTGTTGGTTGTGAGTTAGAATATGGATATCCCCAACATTCATGAAAATAATTCAGAAGGAATGATCTATTGATGATGTAGAGATACATGGTTGATTAGCAAGCAATGCTACTTGAGAACCATTAATTGCTTATGAATTTAAAACTTAGAGATGTTTTCCACCATAAGCTATTCCTAAATGCATAATGAAAGTATTTATAATCACTTTAGAAACAAATCAAGGCATTAATACACATAAAATTCATACACGTTGTAATTCATATATTCATCAACATCAAATGTAGAAACAATGAGAATCATAAAAAATGTGCCATGGAATATATATATATATATATATATATATATATACACACACTCAACATCGTCTAAATTTTACATTTTTTACAAAATGACAATTCGTGCTCAGTATACAAAGTGCCAACAAGTGCCCTAACATAAAAAACATCTATTCATTTCCCAGCTAAAAAATGGCAGTAGTTGGTGAATCATTGACCATTGCCACCCTCGCCACCCTCAGAAGCATCCTAGAAATCTATCTTTCTTCTCTTGCTCAAGGATGCACCTCGAGAGGTTCTAGGCTTGGGCGTGCTTTGACACTCTAGAGACTGCACAGAGAATAAACAATGTTATAAGTTATTTTCACCAATGAATTAATGGACATACAAATTGATACTTTCTAATTTAATCTAGGACAACTCACCACATACGAAATTGTCAATCATGAGGGTGTCACCCTCCTCCGCGACCCCAATCTCTCGCAATGCCACTATGCATCAATTACAAGGACGAAGTCAAGAAAATTAAACAAATACGCATCTAAACAAATTCATGAAACATAAAAAATTATCATCAATGCATTATCTCATTGCGAATATCTCAGACATCAATGGAGATTCACTAGAAGATAGAGCACTATGTTGTACAACTTGCTATGAGACAACCTCTACTATGGGAGTCTTTGTCTATGGGGCCGAAAGTGGTGGTGGGGGTGGGTGGTAGACATGTGGGATGTTATGAACCCTCATAGGATGTACAAGTGATTCCAACACCCTAGGCCTAGAGAAAGGAAACCCAAAAGCAATGCCTAGGTGCCCAGGGGGTGCAATAATACTATACCTAGCAAAGATATCGATGCCCTTTATACATATGAATAAAATTGAACTATTAGTACCAAATAGTAAAATTCAAAAACATAAACAAATAGTTTGAGAGTTATATGATATTTAAATTTACACATGATACTTGTGACGCTGGTGACTTGTCCATCCCAGATGGACAATCCCCGACATCGCCTAGTTCCAAATCATGTAGAAACAAGAGAATATAAAAAATTTGAGGATGTCATAAAATAAATAAATGATAATGTTGAATCTATCAAATCTGATACATACCTGTGTGTACGATGCACCTAATGAACATGATTCCTAATCCGGATTTTATGAGAAGAATGAAATGAATACAGATTATTAATAGGTTCTTAACACAAAATAACAGAGATACAATAAAACTAGTTTTCGATTCAATAAGGAAATAAGATGAAACTGCAAAATGTAGGGGAAACAAGCTTGTTGGAATGGTGGTGGCTTATCTTTGAGAAGAGATGTGATGGCAGCGCGCATTCGCAATAAGAAGGTTACAATGAGGCTCTGAAGGCCTTTTTACAATAATAAAGAATTAAAAAAACCCTAAACATCCAAAAACCTAACTCTAGGAGATGAAGCGCCAAAAGTCATGTGGGCCCCGTTTGGGTAAGTTAGTACATCAACTTCCCGGGGTCGTAACTTTTGCATACGATCTCTGTTTTAGGCGTGTGATAGCCCGTTGGAAAGGTATCGTCGAGGAGATACATTTTGGGGGCTCAATAATTCCTTTATATATAATTTAAGAGATCTATCCATAAACACTTTCATTTAGGTCCTCAAAATGGCCCCAGAAGTTAAAACTGCTAAAAATAGTAAATTGCCAAAATTGTCAGAAAACTATTTTGAGCCAGTTGGAAAAGGTGGGTGACCACCGATATCCATCTAGATCAATCCTCCCTCCTTAGGAAGCAATGTTCTCCATTTCTTTGAGGTCCCCCATCAGATGAGGAAATTTCTGTTGANTATATATAATTTAAGAGATCTATCCATAAACACTTTCATTTAGGTCCTCAAAATGGCCCCAGAAGTTAAAACTGCTAAAAATAGTAAATTGCCAAAATTGTCAGAAAACTATTTTGAGCCAGTTGGAAAAGGTGGGTGACCACCGATATCCATATAGATCAATCCTCCCTCCTTAGGAAGCAATGTTCTCCATTTCTTTGAGGTCCCCCATCAGATGAGGAAATTTCTGTTGAATTTAGCCCCGGGTGAGCCACTTGCCTTGGTGCAGGAGCTACCCTGCTTTGACGACTCGATAAAGCTAGATCCTTTGTTATCGAGTGACCTTGATCTATCTGTCCACAATTGGATCATTGGATTCTTGTTGTATGAAGTTAGGGTTGAGCTATGTTGGTGTCAGTTGTTCTTCTACTTCTGAGGTGTCCAATAATGGTGGGAAATAAGGGCAAAGGAGATCCACGTTGAACACTGGGTGCAGGCCAAGGAAAGGAGGAATGTTGAGCTCAAAAACGTTATCCCCCATAGCCTTGGTGATAGTGTATGGCCCATAATGGAATGGGAGAGTCTTCCGATGGGGTCCTGTAAGGCATTCTTTCTGCAAGTGCAACCAAACTTTGTCGCCCACCTGAAACTTATGCGGCACCCGATGTTGATCATGGCATTGTTTTTACATGTAATTGGACTTCTGTAGGATATCCTGAAACTGTTGGTGGATGTGATGGATACACTCAATAAACTGGGTGTCTTTGTTAGCTTTAGTTGGAGTAGGAGATGAGTTGGTTGAGGTGACCGCAAGGGGAAGTGCAACATCTATGGGACCCAATGGTTGGAATCCCAACCCCACTTGAAAGGGGTTGTGGCTGGTTGAGCTATGCAGGGCTCGGTTGTAGCTATGCTAGACATAGGGAAGGCTCTCATCCCATGTGCGAGGGTTCTTTGAATTATACATGTGAATTTTATGACAATCGTTCAATTTACAACCTCGGTTTGGCCATCTGTCTCGATCTCAAAGGGATGTTGCAGGTCTAGTAGTGAAAGTACTGGGGTTGAGCAAAAGCGCTGCTTCAAATCATCGAAAACTTGTTGCTGAGACTGGCTCCACACAAATTTTGCCTTACCACCACCCCTGTTTATTTAGCTGAGGGCCCATGTAATATGGGAGAAACCCAACACAAACCTGCGGTAGAAATTGGCAAGGCCAAAGAAGCTTCAAAGCTCAGTGAGTGTTGTTGGGGCCGACCAGTCACGGATGATTTGGATATTGGTTGGATCCACTTGTATGCCATACTGATTAATGATGTAGCCTAGGTAATGGACCCTGTCCATGTCGAAGGAGAATTTTTCCAAGTTGCAATATAGCTTGTGCTGTTGTAGGGTGTGTAGAACATGATGAATATGCTACAAGTGTTCGACCCATGTCTTGTTGTAAATTAGAATGTCATCCAGATACACCACTACAAAAGTATTGGTGAATGGTCGTAGGATATCTTCCATCATCCTCATGAAAGTGGCTGGATAATTTTTCAAACCAAAGGGCATGACCAACCATCCAAAAAGGCCTTCCTTTGACTTCAAGGTGATCTTCCATACATCTGTATGTTCTATCGGGACCTGGTGGTAGACAGACTTCATATCAATCTTACTAAAGTATTTGACCCATGTGAGTTGATCAAGGAGGTCATCGATTCGGGGAATCGGCTACCGGTTTCTGACTATGATATTATTCAGAGCTTGGTAATCAATACAGAGTCCCCAGGTTACATCTTTCTTCTGTACCAACACGATTGGGCTCTCGCAAGGTGATGAGATGAGGCAGATGTGCCCCTTGTGGACCATTTCTTAGATATGTCACTTGATCTCCTCATTCTCTAAGAAAGAGCGACGATAGACTGGCCCATTGGGCAGTGGTGCACCGGTGGTCAAATCGATAGTGTGCTTGACCTGACAGTGCAGAGGTACCCTTGTAGGTGAGGAGAAGATATCTGAGTATTCTTCCATGACCTTATCTACTTGCTTCTACTGTGTGGAGAGGTCGGCCGCATAGACCTTGGATGTGGCTATGATCTTTCGCTTATTTTGAGAGCGAATCACGAAGAAGACAAACTTCCCTATCTGAGAGATGACCTTCCTGCATTGCTTAGAAAAGATCAAGGAAATAACACTAGGTGGGATTGCCTCGGGTATCCTGTACAATTTCATGTTCAAAGTAATAATAACACTATGAGTCCTAGACTCATATGGAACATGACATTTCCATAAATAAGGTTGGCCCAAAAGAACATCACAAACTTCGAGAGGAGCAACATCACACAATACCTCGTCTTTGAAGGGCTTGATGTCGTACGAAAGTCGAAACTGTTGGATGACACAGAGATCGTTTCCTTGGCGGAGCCATCCAATGGTGTAGGGTTGTGGGTGCGGCATTGTTGGCAGGGCCAACCTCTTGACGACCTCTGTTGAGATGAGGTTCTTCTGGCTATCCCTATCAATGATGAAGTGCAGCAAGGTGCCTTTTACCCACATCTGTGAATGGAAGAGGATAAAACTTTACCATGTTTCATCATGTCCTCTTGAGTTTTCTCTTCCCACCAAATGGGTGTTGCACTATCCAATCTTAAAGAAGCAAGATGAATCTTAGTTTCATCATCTGTGATCCTTTATATACTACAATACACTTCAATATGAAGAATCTAGTTATCCAATTTCTCAGCATTTACCTCTCCATTGTACATAGGAAATTCAAACTTAATATCAAGCTTAAGAAAAGAAGTTTGTAGAGGAGTTTTATCATGTTCTTTTGGAGAATTTGGAGGTGGTTGTGAAATGGTATAAGAGGTGGAATATGGAGGTGAAGGAGGTGGAGAATCACCATTCCCTCCATTTCCCTTTGGATTTTTATCACCATTATCTCCATTACACTTTGGAGGGTTTGAGATTTCACCTTGAAATCTTGCATTTCTTTCTTCAAATAAAATTTTCACCATCTCAGCCATATCATAAAAAGATTTTCTGAAAGTTTCCTTTTCTGAAGGAAAAGTTTCATGACTCTCCTCATGACCCATACTTGGTGAATATCTCCTTGAAGCTTGAGGTGATTTGGTAGTTCTCGTTCTTGAAAATTGAGAACTTGGCTCTACAAGTTGACCTTCTCCTATTGTGAGCTTCAGCCTTGTAAGCATTAGAAAACAAAACACTTGAAAACAATCAAGCCTTCAAAAACCTATGCTCTGATACTAACTTGATATGAAAATGAGAAGACTTGTATCTTTTAAAATATTTGTAAGTGTTAATTATGTGTGGTTGGGAAAAAGGATCAATTTGCAAACACTTAAACTAGAGAGTTTTCACACTTAATATGCACATAATAACCATCAATAATAGCCATCAAAGTAAACACATAACCCAACAAATGATAAAGGAGTTCACCCCTCTCTTGGGCTACATCTCTTGGGCCATATTCCAATGGATATTTTTAATTGTTTGCTCAAAGTGCTAAAAACAGTTCTTTACAATGCTCAAAATGCCTAATAGATGGCTCCAATGGCTCCAGAACATCCAAAACCCCTAGTTGGGCTCTTTCTGCACATGGTTTGGCCAAAAAATGAAGAAGATATCCTCCTGAAAAATTCCCTCTTCAAGCTTGTTGTCTCTGGTTCTCCAATTCGCACTTGTGATTGACTAACTTGGCTCCTGCAGTGTTACTGGGCCAAAAACCCAACACGATGCACATCCCACAATCTGTGGAAAACTATCTAACAATTAGCACGATTAGTGCCCTCTAGAGGGGAGGTGTTGGTTGCATAGGGGGGCATATGGCCACATCCTAGCGCTTATATCGAGCCCGTTGTAGAAATGCATGTTGTGTTGACATGTGGATTGGCGCGTGGGAGGAGGACCGTTGGTTAAGGCGCAAAGTGTCAAGAAACTATTTTGGAATTTTTTTCAACCCTGCGCCAATGTAGAGTAGTCATATGTTGTGGTATGGACCAGGGGCTAGGGCTAAGCCCCGACCCTTTTCTCCACCAACCCAATGCAAGTTTCAACTTAAATAATTACTAAAACATATATGGTTAAGTAACATTGCATAAGCAAGTTGGTGGCCCAACCTATGTAGAGACTATGCCAGTACCCACAAGGTCGGGGGTTCAACCCTCACGAACTACCACAAATTTTATGCATTGGAGGGGTGCCACGCGGCAGGCCATGACTGGGACACATGGGACCATATCACTTGCCACCCAAATTCCACGTGTCAGAAAACTATTGGTCCATGTATCTTCCAAATCACCTACCCAGTCAACCTACCAACTCAACACCTCTACACAGTGGTCAATCCACGTCACCTGCTATGTGTGGGACCGTACCTTGCCACGTCAGCACTGTATTGACTGTACAGTCCATAAAATTTTTCTTGTTTGGAAAAATGGGCAGAACACGATATCTCAGTCATACAATGTATGTTTGAACCTGTTCAAGTTGTGTTGGGATCGTTAGGACGAGGCCTGCGCACATGTATGTTTTAAAGAAATTCTGAGCACTTTGATTTTTGAGCAAATTTTGATCCCCTGGATCAATAACCATAGACCCAATAAAAATTCAATGCCTTCATATTCTTTTATTGATCGCGTGAGGGTCTTCTTTCCCTCTAAGCAACGTGTCATCCAATAGTCAGTGCCCAATTAATTACCTCTTGGGGAAACCACTATGTATATGTTCCCTGCAAAAAATGTATTTCCAACACGTGAGTCAAATAAATGACCAAAGACCCTGGATGGTGTGCCACGCAGCACACAGCGGCCATGTAACACAGGCCTGAGCCCAACCATAAATATGGCAGGTTGGCTCCCATCGCCTCTCCATTAAATGGGAGCTCACCATTACTGCCCGTCAAGAGGTGAAGGACTTCTCCCTCGCGCGAGAAGAACAACACCATGGGATTCATTGAATGGGAGACATTAGTGGAAGTAGTCATGTTTCTCGTCTATGCTCTTATCTGACAAGGAAGCAACACAAGCCATTTCACCATCACCCTGCACCAGACCAACAACTCTGATTTCGGGTGCAACCATTAGAGGAATTCTTGCAAGATAACGTTATGCATCATCTCCTTGATGTTGAGCGAAATAGGCAGGTTGTGTCGTGGCCTTGCCTGGCATAGCTTCACTGCACGACAAAGGAGCATGCAATAGTTAGAGCGGGCACTCTCCATAGCCTGCACTCAATGCTCTCAGGCTTCACTCAATAGAGATAAGGTTAGGTCACCTCCAATGGCATATGTGGAGGAAGTGATCCCGGAGGAACCTTTACAGTTCTCTCCGGAATCCCTCCTCTTCACTATGCTAGAGAATTGGCAACCTCCAAGCCATTTCTCGGTGGAATCCATTACACCAACGACAGACAGGCCTACGTGAGAGGTTCACACTTGCATTGCAGAGGAGGAAAAGGAGGTTCACACTTGCATAGTGGAGGAGGAATTCTCAGAGAAATTACTCCACTTTGACTCCCAGGATGCCTCGCTTCTAGGTGACTTCAAATTCTCAAACGCTACAGCAGAGGACGAGGAGCTCGGTATGGAGGAGAAATCCAAGGCTGAAAAATACAGGGATGGTGGACATGAGGCTACAGTCGAGGCTGTCGGTGGTATGACAGTGGAGGGTGGCCTGGTCCTAGTGCCACCACCTATCACGATAATCCCGAAACCATGGAAATACCCCTCGCCCTTCTTCCACCTAGAAAAATTGGCGTTAGTGTTCGAGCTTTGTAGCTATATGGAAGACCACATCTACTGCGACATACTCATGCACCAGTGTATCAACATGTTATATGAGGCATATTCAAATGCATCAGCTGGGAAAAAATGTCTGACGTGTGCAAGGACTTTTGTGTTGCAGACTCAGAATGGGCCTCACAACAACGATCCCAGCGATGCAACATCCGATGTTAACGGGTAATTCCAAGGATTGGAGCTCATCCTGGTTCCGGTGTTCAATTTCCTTCTTATATGTTTGTTTAAACTCTGGTTCAATGCCTAATTTTAATTCAAGTTTAGTTTTATTTTCAGTTTCACTTTTGAACAATGATGTAAAGACTATAGTTTGCCACCTGCCCTAGTTTCCTTTTGGAAAGGAAGATGGAAGATCATCATTTTTTGACATGGACATCACATGCTGCCAATTGTCCTGGTTTCTTGTTAAGAACCCAATAGTGAATACATAAGCACCACAACAGATATAGAAGAACAATATAGAAAAACCACAACTTTATTAGATCAAACCCTTAGGGTAGGGCAACACCATACAATGGATCCTGTTATGGAAGGGATCCTCTCTTGTTCACTTGCCTCTTCGAGGGGGCATCCTCCTATTGAGCTACTGCTCCAAATACAATACTTCTCTTCATGTTTAATTACATTGTTTGAACCCCTTTATATAGTGCTACCATCACCTAAGAACATTCTAGAGGAGGAATCTTCTAGAAGTAGAACCTTCTAAGAAGTCCTCTTACATTTATTATATCTAACTACCCATTTATTATATCTAACTACCATAGTGGGCCTTATTTAATAATATAGTGGACCTAGTCCACCTTACATTTAATGGTCTCCACTATCATCACTATGGGCTCTGTGGGCCCCTCCACTACCTCTCTAGCTACCTTACATTTCTGCTAACTCAGCGGAACAATTGGCACCCTATCGACATGTGCTTTTTTGTATGTGACAAGTTTTAATAGGAATTGCCCTTTTTTATTTACAAAAAATTAAATAAATGACCAAAGAATAAAACATTGATTCTTGTTATTCAAAATTTAATACAAGGTTTCACTGAACCTAGCAGTATGAGATCTGACATGTGATCATAATTTTTTGAAACATTTGATTGGTCCTCCTCCAAGTGGGATAATTCCATAGTTATATGTTGAGCAATGGGGAGTGATACATGATCCCATCTATCCACCTAGTTTGTGAATTCACAATCATCCCATTCATTACTACTACATGGACCACAGAAGCAAGAGAGTTTCTCATCCATATTTCAACTATTGCATTATCTGATTTTTTAACTGAATTGAAACCACGAGTGACCTAGATTGTTTTTCATTCATACCACTATGATCGATATACATCGAACACCTCCAAAAAATATTTATGTACATTTCCTTTCATGGGTGATTGGTCTTCATGGGTTCTTGTTCCCTCTCCCATTATTGAAAAACAACATTCAACAATGGATTTTTCATCTTGAATGAGGGAAGTAGTTGTGAACTTCATTTGTTTTCCCCATAACATTATTTTGATACATGTGCATGCTCCATCATCTTCCCCTTTCCTCTTCCCAGACTTGAAATAGTTCCAAATATGTGGTACCTTGAGTTTTTTGTGCAACATACAGAACCATTGAAGTACATGAACATTTTTGAATTGGCATGCACAACCATCTGACCAAATCCAATGTTGATCCATCTATATGTTCTTCTCCTTAAGGTGAGTGTAAAACAACTAAAATAAATTTTGTACGTAGGATAAGTCATGGTACCAATAATTGCTTATGTAGAAGTGATACCCGTTCAATATAACTATGTTTTCTTTGTTACTATTTGGCACATGCCTATATGTGATATGGACCATTATGATAACTTTCTTTTAGTGATAATATTTTTTTGAATCTCATTTTGCAGTTGAAGGGTGTAATTCTCAGCAAAATCAACCACTCATAAGACAATACCAATGGAAATTGTATCTTTGCATATTCTAAAATGCTCTCCCTACCATCGAGCCACATGGACATGTTGAACATATTGTCGTTTATTTTTTATGACTTCCTTGATGAAGTAACATACTCGTACCTGGGAAGTCACCAACTCCATATTTTTTCTTTCCTACCCTCCGTCAATATCATATGTGATATATTTAAATATTTGCAAGGAAACCTCCTTCCTACCCAATTCATACTCATCATTTACATGGATGCACTTGCTTAGTAATTCCATTCCACCACAACTAGGGCATGTCCCATCTAAGAAATATTTTTTATCAAATCTACAACCCTCTGGACTTGTACACAAGATGTTGTGAATAAACTCTCTATATGATGATGACGACAATATACTTGGGGATTTTTGCATAAGGGTGTTATGCAATACAT
>JASDQU010261019.1:0-15639 GCA_032191745.1 Picea mariana
ACAAAATCAAGAAATGCTAAAGTAAGGTGACAAATCAAGAAGGAATATTTAAATGATAAAGTATTGGAGAACTTTCTATTTATGGAAAGTGGTTAATCCTAAAATAAGGAAAATAGGTTAAGTGACCTAGAAATGGGTTAATATTATTTAAATGATAAAGTAAAGTGACAAAGTCAAGGTGGATTATTTAAATAATAAAGAGAAGTGACAAAATCAAGAAGGAATATTTAAATGATAAAGTATTGGAGAAATTTCTATTTATGGAAATTGGTTAACCCTAAAATAAGGAAAATAGGTTAAGTGACCTAGAAATGGGTTAAGTGACCTAAAAATGGGTTAAGTGACCTAGAGGATGAAAGTATAAATACTATAGCAATGGTCTCTTGTAGATCATCATTTTTGGGGATCAATGGAGAGCTTCTTGTGAGAATATCTTTTGGAGTTTTGATGGAGAGCTTCTTGTGAGAGCTTCTTGAGCATTTTTGGTGTGGAAAACTTGAGAATATTGAACATATATAGGTGAATGAGGTAACCAAGGGATATCTTAGCTAAATTTCAGAGGGAAGGCGAAGAAAAGAGGGCCAGAATTCAAGGGAGGATAAATTCTTTTCATGATGCTTTCTAAGGTATGTTATTTACAGGTCATCTCACCATTTTTGAAATAAATTTTTTTATATACTGATTCATATTATGAGATTGATATGAAAATGAGAAAACATATCCAAGTATCTGTGGTAAAAAATTCATCTTGTGGGTCATTGTATTTTTGGAGATACACTTCGTGGAAAATAGGGTTTGTGGCTAGTTCTGAAACTAGTCTAAAACATGTGTTTTGGGTAAAAACATCATAATTGCTTCATGACAGATTTAAATTCAGTGAGACCAATTGTGTTGGTTATATTACATTCTATAGTATGCTGTGTAACAATTTCATATTTATTCAACAAATATTCCATGCGATGCATGCTCTACAAGGTCGCTTTCTAGAATAAGCCAAAATTCAGCAAGGTATGCCATTTTTGGTTTTAACTCATTTTCTGAGAGGTTCCAAGTAGTGACACCTGGAGGAATTGCACAAAACACACTGAAGAACATTGTGTATTAGTTTCATATCTTTATTCATTATAGGTACATAGTTATGATTATTTCTAGTTAGGGTTGTTGACTAATCCAAAACTAGTCATGGTTGAGACAAGCAGTTGATGAGTTGACACATACATGAGTTGTATAGTTGATGATGTTGGTACATATTGATGAGTAATTATTTATGATTAGTTGACACATGATTGGTATATACTTGGTACATGGTTGGATGCACTTGTTTATGGTACAGGTTGGTGCATGGTTGATGCACTTGTTTATGGTACAGATTGATATCTGTTGAGGATTGTTGCCTCATCTCAGTTGGTGCTAAGGGTGTAAGATGAGTCTTTCATTATAGATATGGTGCTCTTGTAGAGTTTTACTCTATTCAGTTTTTGCTGAAAAACCCCAAGGATTGTAGTCTGTAATAAAAAGAAAATTGTACATACAACTTGTGTTCTTTGTGTTCCTTGTGGTGATGACTTGTTGATGATATATTGCTGATATATGTTGCTGATATGTGTTGACATTTAACTAGTTATAAATGAAAACAATGAGTAATGATTTAATGGTGATTGTTAACTAAGGTGTTTTGGGAAAAGGAGCCCTACACTGTTCACCCCCCCCTCTCAGTGTAGTCGGTGTGTTCAACAACAAAGATATTTTCAAACATTGATCTTAGGTACAGTTACCATCAGGTAAGGATTAAAGAAGAAGATATCAGAAAGACCAACTTCAAGACAAGGTATGGTCATTTTGAGTTCACAGTGGTGTCGTTTGGGTTGTCAAATGAACCAGCCATTTTCATGTGCTTAATGCATGGTGTTTTCCAAGAATATTTAGACAATTTTGTCATTGTCTTTCTAGATGACATTCTTATATACTCTAAGTTAGAAGAAGAGCATGAGAATCATTTGTGAATGGTGTTGCAAGTATTAAGGGAGCATCGGTTGCATGCCAAGTTGAGAAAGTGCTCATTTGATCAGAAACAAATTCCTTATTTGGGACATATCATTTCAGAGCATGGGATAGCAGTGGATCATGAGAAGATAGAATCCATTAAAGAATGGTTTGTGCCAAAGAATGTGATAGAGTTCAGATCATTCATGGGCCTTGCAGGATACTATAGGAGATTTATTGAAGGATTCTCAAAGATTGCACACCCAATCACTTCCTTACAAAAGAAGGGTGTGAATTTTCAGTGGACATTGGATTGTGAAAATAGTTTCCAACACTTGAAACAATTATTAACAAGTGCTCCAATACTAAGGATTGCAGACCCAAATGAAGACTTCATTTTATGCACAGATGCATGTAAAGAAGGACTTGGTGGAGTCCTCAGTCAAAATGGGTTTGTTATATTTTATGAATCAAGGAAGTTGAAGGAGCATGAAATACACTATGCCACTCATGATTTGGATTTGATAGCCATAGTGCATGCCTTGAGGAAATGGAGACACTACCTCATGGGGAAAAGGTTTGAGCTAAATACAGACCATAATTGTCTGAAATATTTATTTGATCAACCAACTGTAAATGATAGGCAAAGCAGATGGTTAGAATTTCTAAGTGAATATGACTTTGATATAAAGCATATCAAGGGGAAAGAGAACAAAGTGGCTGATGCACTCAGCAGAAGAGTGCATGAAATGCATTCTAAAACCATTAGCATGTACCAATCAGAATTGAAACACAGAATTATAGAGGCTAGAAAATTAGATTTGCAATACAAGGAATTAGTGGCAAAATTACAGCAAGGTAATTTGCAGCAAAAAATTGAAGAATACAAGCTAGATAATGATGAAATTCTCATGTACAGGGGAAAAATTTAAGTACCAAATTCTCAGGAATTGAAAAATATGATATTGAGAGAAATGCATAATGTACCTTATGCTAGGCACCCGAGTTATCAGAAAACTATTGCAGCTGTCAAGGGCCAATATTATTGGCCAGGCATGAAGAAAGAAGTTTTTGCCAAATGTTTGGAATGTCAAAAGGTAAAGGTTGATCATAGACACCCAGCTGGTTTGCTACAACCATTACCCATTCCTGAGTGGAAATGGGAAGTTGTAACAATAGATTTCATCACCAAACTGCCCAGAACAAACAAGAAACATGATTCTATCATGGTAGTGGTGGATAAGCTTACTAAATCTGCTCTTTTTATTCTAGTTAAGCTCAGTCACAAGGCATCTAACATTACTGATGTTTATATGAAATAAATTGCACGATTACATGGCATACCCAAGACAATTATGTTTGACAGAGATCCAAAATTTACCTCGAAATTTTGGAAAGGATTATTTAATGGATTTGGAACAAATTTGAATTTTAGTACAACTTATGATCCAGAATTAGATGGACAAACATAGAGGGTGAATCAAGTGATTGAAGATATGTTGAGGATGTATGTGATGGATAAACCATCAAAATGGGAAGACTACTTACACTTGGTAGAGTTTGCTTATAACAATGGGTACCAAACATCTCTAAAGATGATCCCATTTGAGGCACTCTATGGCATAAAGTGAAACACACCAGTAAGATGGCATAACCCAGTAGATATAGCAGTGGTTGGGCCAGATTTGCTCAGGGAAATGGAGGAGCAAATGATAAAAATAAAGAAAAATTTAAAGGCTGCCCAAGATAGGTAGAAAAACTATGCTAATAGGGGCATAACTCATAGGGAATATAAAGTGGGAGACCATGTATTTTTGAAAGTGAAATCCAACAGAAGTTCCTTGAAGTTGGGAAATTGTTCAAAGTTAGAAGCTCACTATTGTGGGCCATTTGAAATCCTAGAGAGGATTGGTCTAGTGGCTTATATGATTGCATTTCCTGCATCTATGTCTATTCATAATGTATTCCATGTATCATTGCTCAAGAAATATATACTTGATGCTAATCATGTTATTGATTGGAATGCGATCCAGGTGGAGCAAGAAGGTGCTTTCCAAGTGCATCCGGTATGGATCCTGGACTGGAAAATCAAACAGCTCTGGAATCAAGCCATAGGGATTTTAAAGGTCCAATGGACCTGGTACAACCCTAAGGACACTACTTGGGAGCATGAGGATGCAATGCGGGCATAATACCCACATCTTTTTGAGGATTCTTGAAATTTTGTTTTGTATGAGTACACAATGCACTGAGGAAAGTGCATAAATAAGGGGAGGGGATTGTAATATCCCTAGGCCGAATCCAATTGTAATGTAAATGAAAATGTACTTAAGCTGGTGAGTTGTTTGATATCATTTTTGTATGCACCTTTCATGGCATAGTGCACACATGTACTGCACAATAAAATGAGGAAGTGTGCACATTTCAGGATACCACGTGTAACAACTTAAGTGCACACGATTTTGAGGCCAAAGATCCTTTGTGTATATGCTGTGTTTTATAGGCTGGTGAGCTAGTTTTGTGATTATTAGGTTGGAGAGCCTAGATGTTAAAGGCCGGTGTGCCTACTTTTGTATATGTCTCAACATTAATATAAAATACATCATTGCGCACAGACTGACCACGATAAAAAAGTATGTGAGACTAAATTCCACTAGTTAGGGAAAGGGTGGGGGTTTAAAGCTAAGTAAAAGGGGCTAAGCTAGGGATCTTAAGCCAAAAAGGAATATTATATTAATATTTCTTAAAGTATAATGTATGGATAATTATTTTATCCTAAGTTCTAAAGATGGGGACAAGTGGGCCAAAGTAGCTTCCAACATGATAAGTGTGAAGTTGGAGACATGCATACATATTGTTTAGACTTAGTTCATTTACCATGATTGTTTCCATCATTCCTTCCATCATTTAGTCATCCAGTCAATCATCCATGAACATTCACACACTCATTGAGCTATCTTTCGTACCTTCATGTCATTGTACTTGAACCTGTATCCATAGCCATAATTATTTGTGTAGTTGGTTAGCTTGGGAGCGGGACTGAAGAAGTAGGTTGTCAGGGCCGTGGGATATTGAAGAGGCAAGTTGTCAGGCCCGTGAGAAATTCCTCTCTAGGTGAGAGAATTGTTGGGAATTGATTTCTTGAAGGTGCTAAACTGCAGCTACAGGGCTCTGAGACTTCCTGTCTAGCCTATTGCTGAAGCCTAGAAAGGAAGTGGGGAAGTTGAAGGACTGTTGAGCAGAGAAGGGGCACACTTTGTGGGGTGGGATGGGCATGTGGGAAATGAGGTACTATAGGCTATTAGTTTGAGTGGGCACCTATGACAGAGTGTTTCATGTTGTCTACGAGCCGTTAGCCTGGTTAGGAATCCCTTTACCCAGGTGGAGTTTAGTCCCAACTCAGGGGTGACCCACTGCTGAGAATGATGAGCAGTGTGCTCTAAGCCTGGGAGGTTTGTGGAAGGTCTGCACGCATTTGGTGATGTTCTTACCAAGATAAGTGTCAATTGTGTGATAAATTTACATGCTGCATTATTATGGGTTTATCCTATGTGTGGTTATAACTGTCATTATAGTTATGGGTATTTCCTGTATATGATGCATGTATGTGTTTACTATTATTTCAGTATGAATCCATGCAATTATAGAATGCATTTTTTTTTTTTACGTTTTATATATAAAGTTCTACAATAGTTCTATGTGTATATGTTTTAATTACATGTAGTTCGAAAAATTTATGTGGCATAGCTTAGTTGGATGTTGGGTATGTTACAGTATGTTCCACAAAGAGAACAAAATCATTCTCTGGAGTAGCATGGCCTGGCATGGGTGGTTGGGGATGTTACAGAAAGCATGTTTCTCAATAAAAGAATATTTATATTCATCATCAGAGAAACTTTGACTCATATAAGACACTGGTTTTTCATTACCTTGGTCACCATTTTGCATGAGGATAACATAAAATGCTTCCTTAGTGGCATTAGTATATATCGTGAAGTCCTTCTCAAAATCTGGCTTTGCCAAAACTGGTGCAGAGATGATTGCTTTCTTGATCCCTACAAAAGCATTTTCGACATCATCTGTCCAAGAAAAATAATGATCTTGCTTAAGCATATTATGAATTGGTTTGACCATCACAAAAAAATATGGAACAAACCTACAGACGAAGTTAATAACACCCATAAAATCTTGAACCTCCTTCTTGGAAGTGGGAGCAGGCAGATTAAGGATATCAACAATCCTTTCGGGATCAATTCTTGTTCTTGAATCAGTGTGTCCAAGGAGCTTGCCCTTGGTAACGCTGAAAATGGACTTAGAAGGATTTAGAGAGATGCCAAATTTAGTACATATCATGAGAACTCTTTTCATATGACCAAAATGATCTTATCGGTTTTTAGAGTACACAGTTAAGTCATTAAGGTAGATCTGAATGATATTGCTGATCAAATCGTCAAAATCTATTTGCATAGCTATTTGAAAAGTGACACCTACATTAGATAATCCAAAAGGCATATGCTCATAAGAAAAGGTACCCCAACAAGAAATAAAGGTGGTTTTATATTTATCTTCCCTTTTTACCTTGATTTGATTGTAACTGAAAAATCCGTCAAGTAAGGACATCATTTATGACCCTACAACCTGCTGCAAAATCATTTCCATGTTAGGGAGAGGAAAGTGATCTTTTATACTAGCTCAATTTAATGCGAGAAAGTCAACACATAATCTTATCTGATAGGTTTCTTTCCGAACAGGAACTAAACTGGAAACCCATTCAGAGTATTTGACCGGAAAGATGATTCCAACTTTCAAGAGTTTTTCCAACTCCTTTTGAATAGTTGCTTCCAGTGCAGGGTTGATAGGTCTTTGATTTTTCCTAACTAGTTTTATGCCTTCCTCAATGGGAATGGCATGTTGTATAAGAGCAGGATCAAAACAATGAATATCCTCATAAGGCCAAGAAAAAACATCTTAAAATTAGCCAAGAAGCTTGGCAAACTTTATTTTCTCTTCATCAGAACACTGGGCACCTATTTTAACATTCTTTGGAGACTCAGGTGTCCCAATGTTCAAGGAGATGGTTTCATTCGCCTTCCTTTTCAACTCCCTCTTCTTTATGTTTCTCTTTATTGCTTACATAACTCGATGAAAATGAACTCTCTAGAGGAGTCAAGCCCCTAGGAATCTTGTTATCTTCTATGGATATAATTTTTTTGGGCTTATAAGGTTCATTTTGAATGAAAGCATAGATGCTCTCATCACTAGGGAAGACTTGCCAATATTCTATATTGTCAGGAATATGTGGATGATATAGAGATTGAAAAGTATAATCAGGTCTATGTGGAAGAAGTTGTTGATTACGAGAGGCTGCAAAAATAGCTAACTGATCAGCCATTGAGTTCGATTCCCTCTTAACATGAGTAATGTTGAAAGATTCTAGGTTCAAGATAAGTGCCCAAATAGTTTGGGTGTATCGTTTCATAAACTTGTTGCTAGGAGAGTATATCTTACGTACAAGGTTCACAACAAGCTCAAAATCTCCAAAAACTGTATGGTGACCACAACCTAGATTATAGGCGTTTTCAATGTCTAATAATAAATCTTTGAATTCAGTGACATTGTTTGTGCATGCAAACTCCAACCTGTAAGAAAAGTTATGAATTTTCCCCACAGGAGAGTACAATATAATGCCAGCTATGTTACCTTCACTAGAGCATGAACCATCAAAGTGCATGTGCCACATACCATCATCTAAATCGATTTGTTCCAAGGGAATTCTATCCTCCTCGACAAAGATGGAATACACCCCTAGGTCCTCTTCAATATAGTTCACATTAGGTTGTGGGACACTCTCTATGTAAGGTGAAATCCTTCCCTCTCTAAGGACTATGATGTTTTTACCATTCCGAGGAACAAATAAGTGTGTCCTGTCGAGTGAGAGGCATCCACCCATCAAAGCTTGACAATCTCTTCCTAATATGATTGAGTAATTTTTTACTGGCATATCAATTACTTGAATATTAAGGGTTTTCCTTATTTCAGGGTGTGTGCACAAAACTGAGGTCACATCTTTAATCTCACCTATGGTCATTTGTTGTAGACTATTATAAGAGAGCATGCTTATGGCATTTTCATTTGTACAAGACAAGCCTAGCTCTTCCATAATAATCTTCGACATTACACTTGGGCGCGATCCACCATCAATGAGGCAACAATGGGTGATCTTATCCATAATTTTTACAGAAATATAAAAAGGGGGATTTTTTATAGGGTATCTAAAGTTATGTACACCTACTTTATTTTCAGACAAATCCTCTTCATTTACCTCTTCAGAGAGGTTGGATACAACATAAGCTTTTCCTTCCATGAATTGTTTTATATGCTTCTATTGTTCAGGGATGACAACCATGTCCAAAAGGGTTGCATCTTCTTTGATGTTGGCCAATTGATTCAGAATATTGTATTTGGAAGAGGGGAGAGGGGAGGTAGTTCCTTGAATATCAGGAACCTTAGGAACCTGGACAGTAGGAGCTAGTGAGAATGAGCTCGGGCTTGAAGAATTGCGGGGAGGATCATATTTTTCTTTGGGAGCTTAGGATTTGTTCCTAGTGTTGATGATCATAACATCTTTTGGCTTTACAAAATCTAGGACAATGATGGTAGTTTCTAGTATTTTACCAACGTTCTTATCTCTGGCACTCGTATTTACCTCACATGTGGTTTCCTCGTGGTGTTCTTCGCAAAAGTTACACCAACTTCGAGCCATGATAGCTTTAGGCTGAAAATGATTTTCAATTGGATTTCTGAAGGGAGGTTCAGAAGAGGATGAGGCTCCATGGGTGAGAGGGGAGACATTTCCCTTTCGCTCATACTCTATCATACAATTATTCATATCTTGTACTAGCTGTAAGAGGGAAAACATGTCCATACGTTTAACCAATTCTCCTTGAGGAAGACCTATTCTTTCGAGTTGTTCTTCATACTCCAAACACATATGCAGAGCGGAACCTAGGTTATAAATGGATTTTTCCTTAAGCCTATGATGGTAGGGAGAAGGTAATGCATTATAATATTACATTAAAGAAGCTTGGTTCTGAGGTCGAATGAGTTTGGGGATTTGATTATATAACTTAGTGAAACGCAAGTTGAAGGACTTGATGGTCTCACCATATTCATAGGAGATGTTATTGTACTCCCATAACTGCTCAGCTAGTCTTTTAGATTTTCCATAGGTGGATTTGAACCAATAGACTAACTCCTCCCAAGTAGACAAAATCTTAGAAGGAAGGTCAAAGAAATCAGCCACAACCTTTCCTTCCAAGGAATTGACAAATATGCACATGCAAGTATCATTGTCATTGGCTCCTATGTTGCGACATGCAATATAACATTCCACCAGGTGTTCATTTGTAGTGACAATGTCATTCCCCAAAAACCTAGGAAGATGCTCTGTGAATTTAGGAAGTGGATGAGTAGCAGGTGCTAGGTTAAGAGGAGAGGAAACATGCCACAGTGTGGTTGTAGTGTCTTCTTCAAATTGAAAAATCCCATACTTTCTAATTAATTTGGTGGGGTTTGTGGTATATTGGACATGGACATGGTGGCTATATAAACTACCAATCACTGATGAAGCTAAAGAATGAGAGGAGGAAGAACTTTCAGTGTCACCAGAGCCACCACTAGATGCCATCTTTTGGATGATAGGTGAGGGAGAGAAAGACGAACTGGATGAATCAGACAAGGTTCTCCTTAGAGAACTTTGTTGGGTAGATAACACAACGTTACTTCTTCCTATTTCAACAATAGAATTAATTTAAGGTGATAAGCCTCTTCTTCTCCTAGAAACACGAGTGTCTAAGGACATGAAAAGAAGGTCAAAGTTGAAGGAACAAGAAGGTTATTTATGATTTCTAGGCTTTCTACGTCTAGCTTCTCAATGTTCTTGGGCACTAATGTCTCATTCAATTGCTTCCCATGAATGATTAAGCCCATCCTGAGTATTAACAATGTCTAAAATGGTGTTAAACAAATTCAAAGCAATGCTTGTCTGATCTTGAATATTGAGCACAATATTGGGATGCCTTCCAACAGGTACAATCATTAAGAAATAAAATAGTCAAAGAATCAATATCAGAAAAATAGATGTATTCGATGATAATCAAGATTAAAAATCAACTAGAGAGATACTGAAGATATCCCTAGTATGGTCGATAAATAAATGTTGAGGAAAAGATATGAAATGATCTTGCTTAAGTGTTTTTCAGATCTTTCTTGGCTAAATCAAGATAGACGGGAATATCACCCTATGTTTATAGCCATCAAAATTTGTATCCTAATTCACAAGTATTGATTACAAGTGCTTAGGCTGGTTTTTTATAAATGAAATCTTGCTCATAAATTCATTATTTATGTAATTTTCTGAATATAACAGATGCTGAAATAAATATAGAGACAGAAGTAAAGACACCAAGTCAATAATCAAAACAGATGAGACATAAAGCAATCATTTATTTCATTCCAATTTATCCAAATAATCATTCTCTTTACAAAATTTCTTGAGGAATATTTGGACCAAAGTCAAACTTATATGCCCCCGATGAAAACCATACAAAAGGAATTATGATAGAAAGTAAAAAAACTGAACTTTAAAAGATGGATCAGCTTGCCACAGATTGTTGCCCACTCGACTCTGCACAATAGCCTTTGTCAGTCATGAAATTTAATTCACAAACAGACAATTCTACACAGACTATCAAAGATAGATCAACACCTCTTACAAACAAGTGTATGAATGATGTAATTCGGCCCCAAATCTTGCTATCTACAATAGGACCCTGTTATCATAAAAGAGAATTAGGCTTCCAATGAATTAAAGAATGAATGAAAACTAGACTATCTCAACAAAAATCAAAGATCAGACCTTAGTATGCTTCTCCTTCTATTCTCCACTTGTTCCTCCTTTTCCTTTTGGCTTTAAGTAATTAGAATTAGTTGAAGTAGTTGAACTACTTCTTTAGTTAAGTTAACTAAAATTCAACCAACTTTTTAGTTAAGGGGGAAAAGTAATAAAATCATAATAAGGGTTTTTAATAAATAATAACTAGTAGGTGGGACCCCTTGTGACTCCCTTTAGTTCTTTAACAATCATAACACAACTAGTTAATCAAACAAAACATCGATCCTTGTGACTCGCATCATCACTTTCATATTTTGACAATTTATATCAATGATAATTGAAATTATTTCCAAAAATATATTACCCATATAGCCAAAAAAATAGTGTGTTGTCCAAAATTTCAGAAGTCAACTGTTCTCAACAATCAATAAATAAAAACACTTAAAATCCATATTTTCCACTCTAGGAGGCAATCTTTCCCTTGTTGTTGCTTTCACCCTTTGATCTCTCTGAATTTTCCTTAGGCTGTGTGGAGCCTTTATGCTTAATCTGATTGATCACATGAGAGCAATCATCTCTCAAATGAATACGAGAGGACACAGATTTGGCAGTCATTTGAGGGTGAGGAGGGGGTAGCAATGGATTTTTCTTTGTCAGGAGCACGGTGGGCCTCAGTTTTTAACCTTTTTCTTGCATGGGAAGACTATACTGGGGAGTGGATAGGGGCAGCTTGGAAAATTTAATTAATAGGTGGAGGGGTAGGCAGAGACAAGTTAGGCCAGCCATGATGTTGGGAGACTGCCAGGTGGAAAATCTCTTGCCTTTCATCATTTTTAGGTATTTCACATTGTAGTGAAACATGAGGGGGTACTAAGATACCAGGGACCCATGGGGCTAGGAAGGGAGGCCTTTAAGGCCTAGGTTGGACCACTCATTGCCCAATCTAGTTAAAAAATCCAGCTTGAAATGGATGGCCTAACTCTTGTGAGTCTGCATAAAAGTGTATAGAGAACCTTGTCCTTCTAGGGCCCCTGTTCCAATTTCCTCTTCCTATGTTACCCCGACCATGGCTACCTTTGCTAAAAAATCTCATTCATGTATGCATTATTGATTAACAAATAGTTTCTTCAACAACCATACATGACAACTCTTTTAAATATGAAACAAAATTTGGCTTAGCAACATATCAGACTCATGCAATGCAATCCAACAAATTGTTTAATACTTGTTAATGCGTAGGGGGGAACAAGGGTTCTGGGATATGTGAGGGATTGTATTTAGCGAAAAGTTTTAAAATGAGGGGGGAATAGATCATGATTACTCCTCACTGACATGAAACAATCAACTCTATCGGAAACCAAAAGAATATATCACTATAATTCATCCTTGTGCGATCCTTTAACTGTCATAATACATAATTTATATTAGCTATAGTTAAATTTTAAGAACAGGTTGTGGATAGTGAATATGGGAAGGCGAGGGGAGTTGTAATGTGCGAAAAGTGGAATAATGGCAGGGAAAAAAACGGATGTTGTTCGTAAAACTAATTAAGTAATCCATAAAATAAAAATCTGTATTCAATACCAAGATACCAATACCAATTAACAATTCATGCGTGTCAAAAAATGTTCACTGTCCCACATTCAATCTTCAAACGTGTTCCATTAACACAGTGTATAATCATACTCAAAAACACTATGCCTTTCAACAGTCTTATTAAGAGGATACTTGTTTCTTTTCATTTCTTTTCTTTTCATTTAAAAAAAATCAAAAGGAACACACAGTCACATTGCTTCATCTATGTCCAACATATATTTCTATAAGATATCAACCACTGCACATAATTCGTAATTTCCAAAATCAAACATAGACACAGGTCTTTTTCGAGTTGAACAAACCTTTTAAAAACTTGCCTGATTTCATTCTTTTGACAATATTAACAATTAAACTTGCAATGAAATCATAATACGAAACCCGTGCTTCATTTATGATGGTGCAACAAAACAAAACAATGCACGATGTCTCCACAAACCATACACAGTAAAAAACCAAGTCGCAGTCATCATTTTCCCCAACTTGCAATGATCCCAATCGGGACTAATCAAACACACAGAAACCACCAACTAGAATTAACGCTACGTTGTAGGAACACAACGATCAATGCATAACAAAATAAGGCAACCCATCGACTATATACCAATTTTCATCCCCAATTACAACTTTCCAACAACTCGATCAAACAAAGATGAAACAATACTCAAAGCCACTGTCATAACCACTCAACCAATTTGTGACAGTCAACAAGATACTTGACAAAAGTGCAATTGGTTGGGGTTATCAAAATCTGGCTTTGTAACCATGAACACAAGAAATAATCAAGAGTTCGCTAGGTCTCCAAAACATAGGGACACTGGAGGTCAAGCAAATCAACAGTAGGTAGAAAACCTTCGAAACCAGCTTAGTGAAACCACATGATTTTATAACTCTCAGCTTGTGTAATAGTGTGACAATTCAACACTGGGTATGGTAGACAACAATACATAGGAGCAACGATTTCTCACTAGACAGTAACCAATACCAAGAATGCACAGAGGCATAACCCTTGCACTTTTCTCAAGATGCGAACAAATTTATAACAATGCTGATGGAAATGCAGACCCCAGGTATTACCAATAACCATAAAGCATACTTCTTGGCATAATGGCCACCCATAACCAACTATGTTGACGTCAATATCACAAAAATAAGTCCACGACCAGGTAAAAACCCACGAACATGGCTCTAGAAGATAGACAATGACCAAAAAGTAGTTTGAAACATACACAACAACCCCATACAATCGGATATGGTTACCATAACTGTGAGGAGGTGGCCAACAAGTCCAAACATAGTGAAACCCTCCAAAAAAATACCCATAACTACTTAAAACAATAGAGATTCATTACAATTTCCACCACATAGAATAACCAATGAAATCACAACTTCAACAAATAAATTTTTCCATTTGCAAACAAATAACCACACAGTCATTCCAGAGAAAACACCCACACATTTGCACAGTTTCCATTCTCAGGAAAGCACAAACCAACACATTACCGAGCCATCATTCGTTTCATACATAGAGCAAATTCATGGATGGTTGAAAAGAACCATACTTGTAACCAAGGTCTTTAATAAGGGAGAGATGGTTGAGCAGTTCCTTCCAGGCTTGAATCTCAGAGCTTAACCACAACAAAACAAAATGAACAGTAACCATGCTAGTTTGATGACCCAGTGGGATAAGTATGGAGTGACGTGCATTTACTAAACGTCACTTCCATCTTCCACTCCATTCAATTTCATAGTACACACTAACCAGCCAAAAACCATACCATTAATTCCATGAATTGAAACTTGCGCATATTGATTGCCAATTGCGCCACCCCAATCCATATTAACTATTGCCCAAAACCATAGTATATATCAAATGTGCCCCACATAACTCAATATAATTTTTATATCCACTAACATTGCTAGTTAGGATTAATACTAACTTCCTTTTATTTCATTTGCACATAATCTCTTAACATAGTATAGTATAATTCCTTTTCTTGGATTTTTTCATAAGTCTATTTCCATTGCTTTTGTTTCATGTTGTAACTAAAATGTGTATTGTGCAGGTGTAACAAATAATGAATCATGGAAACAATATCAAATGTAACAATAGTAAATATATGCCACTCATAACATGGAATTTAGAGCTTAGAATGACGAAATCATCACATAAAATGCATTATCCATTTGCCATTATGTCGCAAACAAAACCAAGACTGAATCATCAACCATATATAACCTTGTAAGAATCATTGAAACAATGACATAAAATGTGTGATAAGACTATCTCCGAGCCTCCAATCTACAACAGGGTCCCACCTACTAGTATTATATATCATTATCATAGTTTAAATAATAGGCTTTAGCAACACTTTGTGGGTGAGATTCCTCGTTGCGATTTTAATCATCAATAGGGAGGTCATCGAGGGACTGTATAATAGAGAAGGGACTCCTTGTGCAGAGGAAATCCAGTGGGGAGGATACCTAATAAACCTGTGGAAGACCTGAGATCAATGGGAAGAGGGAAATTTCTACTATTTCCAGTGGAGGAAGGAGAGTAACCTTCCAGGATCATTCTAAGTCTGAGAACTAGTTTAATCATTCCCATTGTGATATCAGGGCTTGGCATGGGGGTGGCATGTTGTAGGAAGGTACTCTGCATAATAGCCTAAGGTTGGGAGAAAAGGCATCCTCTCTTAGTTAGTTGGCTATTGAAATTTACTGAACAAACAAATGATTTTAAATTAATGTCCTTGATGTAAATCTGTTATTTCATAGTTAAATAGGAAATATGAATGTATGTAAAGAATGACTGACTTCCTAATTAAAATGGAGTAATTATGTTTGTTTCCATCAACTAACATATTAGACTTATGAAACCATGAGATTTGTTTGAGAGTAGGGTGTAGCCTTGTGAGAAATGAAAGCCCTTGAGTTGAAATCTTGCAAGATATGAATAAAATATTCACCTCGAATTGACAGAGGAGTTGTCCTAGTGATTAGGGAGGGTCTCTGTGTAGATTCTAAGAGCCTCAATGATCCATATTTAGGAAAAAAATGAATTGATTAACAGACTGAATACAAAAAACACAGAGATATGAAGAATAACACAGATATCTAGGGAACAATATCTTCTATTGAATAATGAAATAGGCTGAAACTGTAAAACT
>JASDQU010261020.1:2268-15070 GCA_032191745.1 Picea mariana
TGTCGCACCAGAATCAAACAAAATCTTAACATTGATATGATTTAGCGTACCTGACGACTCCACCACCGTGGATTGATGTTCGGCCTGGCGGTTATTAACTACTGCGTAAATAAGGTGGCTGCTATTTGCTCTCCCCATCGGCACCTTTCCTTCTCTATGCACGAACCCTAATTGTAACTACGGGCAGTCACGCTGGTAATGGGTTCCCCCGCACCCCCAACAGGTATCACCAGATTGAACTTGTGCATTGTTATGTGTCTGTCTTTGAAATGAGTTCCTTCCCCTGGAACCCCTACCTCTACTCGTTGTTCCCTGAGATGGTCATGGTCCTGTCTGCACCGTTGGTGATGATCGAGATGCTGCACTTGTTGCCATTGAAATCCCTACAGCTACTATCCTTGGCGCGAATCTGTTACCATAAGGCGGTGGCCTTGAGCCCCCTTCCCTAGGAAATGTCCGCGAGGCCTTTCCTATGAACCCCAAGCGATGTGGAAATGTCGATCTTGCACCCCCAGTCAAGTTCATACGTTCTTCCACGTAACGCGCATTTTCCACCACCTCCACTACTGAATATGGCTTCCACATCCTCACCATAGCTCTTATCCTAGGGTTCAATCCATAGATGAAGTGCTCTGCCTGTCGTTGGTCACTATCCATATACGACACATATTTGACCAGTTCCATAAACCTGATCTCATATTCTTCTACCATTTTGTTTCCCTGTACTAAGGCATGAAATGCCTCAACCTGTTGTTCCTCGTAGTACACTGGTAGATATTTCCTCCTGAACCTCTCCTCAAAAAGTTCCCAAGATACTGTGTCTGGGGTAAGGTGCAGTTGTCTTTCCAGGTTACCCCACCAGTTCAGGGCGCTGTCCCTTAACTGAAAAATGGAGATCTTCGCCTTTGAGTTGGACGCATAGTCCCTTAGGGAAAAACACATGGTCATGCCTTCCAACCATGCTTCCGTGCGTTCACTGGCGCGACCTCCGACAAACTCCGGAAGTTTGATGTTCTGCAACTCTCGCATGATGTCTTCAAGTGTAGGTCCTCCCCCTAAATCCCTTGACGCTTCTGGATTACCCGTTCCAGATGGTGGGGGTTCCACTTCAATCCCTTCTGGTTGTCGCCCCTTTAAAGTCTCGTTGATGGCTTCCAACGAGCACAGTATGAGGGCTAGTTCAGGCGATAGTGGTTGTGGCGCTGGTGGTGTTGGAGGTGCTTGCGACGATGCTCCCCTGGCTCGACTCCCTCGAGTACTGACCATCTTGTGTGCTTTGACCTGCATCAACCAAAGTTGTCAGGGTGAGTTCCAGGATGTTTTAAATTGGTGCTACTAAACTTTAGAAATAGGGTTAGGCGTAAGTTTTCTTTACTTGTCTGTAAACAGACATTACTCCATTAGGGGATTGGCTAGGTTAGGGTTAGGTTTAAGCATCTAAGCTTCGTTTCTTGCCCCTACGAAAATAACTATTGGTTCCTTTGCCCTGTAGCTACACTAGCTTTGTGCCTTACTTGCCACTTCCTAGGCTTACTCTCCTAGTGCATATGCCGCCCCCTTCCCGCTTGTCCTAGTCTGAGCCCTTTTAATTTACGCTTACAGCTTGATTAAAAATGACTCCCGACCTTATGTTTATTAATTTACGCCGATATGCGTACACCCGCGTTATGTACCTTTCGGCGTTAGTGTTCTTCTTAAGACGCCACGTTGAGCACATACGTCCCTTTGTGGGCTCCTCCATTTATGTCTTTGGTGCTTGATAGCTTGGCATGTGACCTGTATGGCTCTAAAAGGCGCTTGATAGCTTGGCATGTGGTCTTGGGTATGACAATTAAAATATTTATAAGTAAAATTATTTGTAAAAGAAACAATGCATGGCGCATTGGTAGGGCGGCCATTGTCAAAGATTTGCATGGTGGGGAGGTCTGAGGTTCAATCCCCACGCACTTCATAAATTTCTCTTAGCCTTATCCAACTTTTTTTTTATTTTTTATATAATATTAATTTATTTAAATTAAAACTTACACTAGCTTATTAAATTATTAAATTATATATATATATATATTTCTTTTTAATAATAAAAAAAAAATTACTATTTAAACCATGAGATTTAAATTTAATAAAGATTATTAAATTTACGATTTATGAGTAATTAAATTTAAAAAGTTAATTTTACATACGTAATAATAAATAAATAAAAAATAACAAAAATAAAAATAAAATAAATCAATAAATAAAATATTAAAAGAGGTCAAATCGGGCACGCATGAATCCCACGTGCCTGCTTCCTAGAAAATAGCCTTAGGCCTGTCGCCCCCAACCCTAAACACGTCCTCCACGTCCGCGTCCTTCACCTAAACACGTCCTTACCGATACGGAGGTGGATCCTGCTCGGGGTTCAGTGAACAGATTTGGGATTTTTCTCCAGTCTCAAGACCTGAGCAAGAAGTAAAAATATATCTTCGAGTGGGGGGATTCGATCTCCCGATCTATCAAACACAACGGAAAAAATTTAAAGCTCACGCGAGGACGAATAGAAGTTCTATACATGAACAACTTATTGACGAGCATGCGGGCGCATTCTGATCCGGAGTTGCGAAGCTTAACAGGTGGTCTTATTGAAGAGCAAAGCGAGAACAGGGATAGCAGCTCCCAACGAATGGGTCCGAATGTTGGACTATTTTCCCTTAGCTTACCCTTGTCGACGAACTTCTTTCCCAATTTTAAATAGATCTTCATACTTTCTCATTCCAGGTTTGTATTAATCTCCAACTTGCATCATACGACGCGTGACATCCCTTCAGAACAACAAAGGACTCCTCAATCTGCACAGGTTTTGTTTTATTCTGCAATAATTATCTGGACAGAAGGCACCTTAAGCATTCGAATATCCTCCGTTTGGTATGTTCTGTATGGTTTTTTTTTTTAACGGAAATAAATGCACGTTACCTAGGTTTTGGGCCAGAAACTTTTCTGTGAAAAAATATTTTAGGTTGCATTCTTCTTTTTGAAGAAGAATTCGATGATATGTTTTATTTCTAGTGGTGGAAATTTTCTTTTTTTCAACATTTTGTTTACCTTTGCTGATTCTCCTGAGCTCATTTTTTTGTATTTGCAGGGCGAATATGGAATCTTTTATACACGGCCCGCCTTTTCTTTTGACTCCCGTTGACGATAATAGTGTCATTCTTTTTAAGCTTCATATACTTTTACTCTGGTTTTTTTATACGCTAAAAGCATTTAAAGTTTATTTATTTTGAATTTTAGTATTTGGATTGACTGGAAACATTTAGTTTTACCATTTGAAACAACAAATAGCTTGAACAATCAAAGTTTATCATTTATTTGGATTGAGGGAAAAAAATCGAGTCTTACCATTTGAAACGACGAATGGATTTAACAGTTTTTAGTTTAAATGAAGCATCTTCACCATTTTCATTTTCCCAACAAAATTGTTCTTTTCTGGTGAGCATTTAGCTGTAGAGTAACAGTTCTCTCTATATTCTCTACAGTTTCTTTGAATGATTTCACATGAACCATTTTATTTTTTGTCAATATTTGAATGATTTTCTTTTAAGCGTTTATCGTTGTACGCTGGAAAATATTTTTTGTATTTTAGAGGGAGAATTACTCGTCTTAATTTTTCAATTTTTCCTCGACTAATAATTTCTCCCTCAACTCTTCCGCGGATAAATATATGACTTTTTTTTTTGTTCGTCTTATTTTTTTTTTTCCTTTTTCTTGTGACTAACAATTTCTCCCTCTCGACTATTTCCGCGGATAAGCATATGATTATTTTTTTATGTTTTTTTTTTTTTGGCAGCAAATGAGAAAATTTAATGTCAGGGTCTAGGAAATTGGTATTGTGGTTATTCTTATAGACTTTGTGTAAATTGTGCTGCGGAGGTTCTTAAGGTTCAGCAATTTTGTGGTGGGAACTTTAGAAGATTGGGATAAGTGGCTCCTTAATAGTTGAAATCTAAACTATTGAGAATATTTAATGCCAACTTCCAGGAAAACATTTTGTGGTTATTCCTGTAGGTTGTATAAATTGTGCTGAGAAGGCTCTTGAAGCTTAGCTACTTTGTGGTGTGAATTCATAGAAAATCAGTGTATTTTAAACCTTGAAAGAATGGCTGAAGGAGAACAAGATTTTGTTGAAATAGTTGATGAGGCTCACTTGGATATTAAAAAATATACGGATTCAGTGAGGAGTCCAGCAGCTGGAGCAATAGCGACCTTCATTGGAACAACAAGGAATACGTATGAGGATAAACAGGTTCTGGAGCTTAGATATGAGGTTCCATTCATTTCATTTCAGTTCTTATTTCATTTATATATATATTGAATAACTTGCATAAACAAGTGTTTGGTTTGGTTTGCAGGTTAGGCGGGAGGGACTTTGGCCCTTAAGGCTCCAGTATTTCAATCGGGCTCTAATACCAAATGTAACAGCTGAATGAATTTAGGCAACCATTAATTTATAACACAACAGTAAAATTAAAAAGTTACTTCATTAAACACATTCGCAATCAAATTCTTCATAGTAATAATTTTTTTTTTACATAATACAACAATGCATAAATTTTAGAGAAATACCTTAACTTTGATGCTAATAATCCTTCCTGTTGTCCGCAGCTTGCTTCCTTCCCGCTTCTTTAGAACACTACCCAAAACCGTCCTCCCTGTCGACTAGTTAGCTCCCTAGCCCTAGGATATCAACGGATATCCTGGCCCTCCGTGCCCAAAACCCCCAGCAACTTCGGTCCACTGTGTCAATGCCACTCACAAAATTCCTCCCTCTCTGCAATACTCAGAGCTCCCCCAAAATCCATGGCCAACTCCCGTAGAATCATGCTCCCCCCAAACTCCTTTCCTTCCTTCTCCCTCTTTCACCGACACTCCTCCCCCATTAACTCCCTACCTAACTCCTTTATTACCCCTTATCCTCCCGCCGTTAATACCCTTATCCCTCCTTTATTATTTTATTCTCATGTATTTAATATGTTATCCCTTGTGGGATATGTAACTTAATTTAATATTATATTCTATTATCCATCTTTTATTTAATACTTTATTAATTAATGAATTAATTAATACTTAAATTATTAGGATTATATTATTAAATTGATTATACTTAATAATCAAGGGTCGTTACATATGTTCTCCCCAAAACACTAGGATAGTAGCATATGTGAGGTCCATCTGCAAAGTTTCCCCCAGTGTTTTTATCCAAGATCTTAATAACAACATACCGAACTTGGGGGGGACATCAGCCACTACAATATCCATGACCACACTTTTCATGGGAAACTGAAACAAGGTCACGACCAGGTCTTTGACAACCCCGAGACATTGCACTTTCCTGGAGTCAAAGGAATAGAGGTCATGATAGGCTCGGGTGACTTCTAGCCCTAACTCTTCCATTAAAGTTTTGGGCATGAGGTTATGAGAAGCCCCTGAATCCATCAAGTAGTTGTGCAGTACCTTGTCATGTATGTTCAAGGAAGTGTAGAAGGGAGGGGACGAGTCATTCCTGTCTTCTACCATAGGACCTAGAATAACTGCAGGCTTTTGATCTCGCAAATTGATGCACTCTGTGGGAAGGCATGAGACCTCAGACTGCAAAATCTTAGAGAAACATTTCTTGAACCCTTCATGTTTAATCAATTCGGTTAGGGGCACAGGGATTCTGATCTTTTGAATTTCATGCTCGAAATTAAAAGAAGATGTAAGCTTTGGGATTTCTCTTATTTCGGGAACATGATTCTGGACTGTGGGAGAAAGGGGTTGGGACTTCTTACCTCTGTAACTGTCTGCTACTTCTTTAGCAGGATTCTCTTCTCCAGTGAACTACTCAGGAACATCAGATACTACTGTCTTTTTCTTAGACCTCGGATCATACCTACCTTGGCTGCCACTAGCGTTGTTTTCCTTGCTCAGTTCATTTAGCTGACTGTCCACGAGAGACTCCTCGTAAGTTGATTGAGTGATATGAGGAAAAGGGGGAGTGTCCCCAAAGCAATGGATTTAAGGATCAAGCTCATATGTCTCCCTTTCTTCCCTCTCGGCCACAAAATTGTTTTGAAAAGGGGTCTGAATCTTCTGGTCGTCTCTGTCTCTTCCCCTCTCTCTATGCACAGTCAAGGAATTAATATTGTTGGGCCTCCTGAAACCTCCTTTGTTTTCGGCGTTTTGAGGGCCCTTGTATGCTTTCCTCCCTTCCACCTTCATCCTCTTCATCTCTACAGACATAGACTTCACCATCTTGGTCAGTTCATCCACTTGAGGGTGGGGGACCGATGGGCCAAAAGTTGAGGCTTCCGACCTTCCCTTTCTTCTGTCTGCGTTGGCCTTGTTTCTCAATCTATCAGCTTCTAATACATTGGATTCCACTTCTATGGCCACATATTTCATTTGAACTAAATAAGTGGCTCTTCTTTCTCTTAATAAAAGACAGAAATCGGGGCCAAACGCACTAGCACAAGAAATCTTGGCTGAGGCTTCTGAGGGTTTTATTTCGGTAGGGATTTTATTATACATCTTATTGAATCTTTTGGAGAAGTCAGAGACAGACTCTCCTTCCATCTTCCTCAGAGACCCGAACTTTGTCATGTAATACATGAAATCCTTCCTATCGCCCCATTGCCTTAGGAAAGAACTATCCAGAGCTTCGATCCCAGCAATAGATTCGGGGGCCAATCCTCTAAACCATTTCCTCACCTCGCCATCCAGGCTCTGGATGAAGACTCTCATCTAGACATCTTCATTTTCAATGTTCAAGTTGTCTGCATAACTGTATAAAGTAGCCAGGTGATCTTTCGCAGTTATGTCCCCTTCCCCAGTGAACTTGGGCATATACTTCAAGTAATCTCCAGCAGGGAGAGGATTCATAGGATGGGGTAGGATTAAGGGAGCATATCTGGCAGTGACTATGGTGTCCATTCTATTTAGAGGGGGATTAGCACTAGCCATAGAAATATTGGGTGGAGGAGAGCCTGGAGGAGAAGGAGTTCGCGAGGGGGCTACTGGGAATGAATCTCAGAGTGGAATGGGAAATAAAAGGGGTTTTAAGAAGAAGGCTAACGAGTTCAAATCAGCAAAATCTCCTCTTTATGGAGGAGTGGGAAAATCTTCTGTGGTCCTAGGTCTACGCCAAGGTACAGCTTCACAGGAGAGGGGAGTGACAAGGATTTATCCCTCCAATCCCAAACTGGGAGGGGAAAACTCAGCAGGAACACTCCCGAAATTCAGGAAACGAGAAACCTCTGAAGGAGGTCTATTAAGAAACTGAGGAGGAGAAAATGGAGTTCCTACAGAAGGAGGTTTCAGATTACCTAGTTCGGCGGTGGAAGCTTCTTCTTTAGAGGCCTTTCCTTTCTTGAGAACCACCTCTGGATCAGTTTCATGTGTAGCTAGGGGTAGTTGTGGATGAGACCGCGTGTGTCTGCCTCTGAAAGCCACAATTAATAGAGCAGGTTCGCCACAGTGGATTCGTCACAATGGAGTCGCCAAGTGCACAGTAGAAATCTTCAAAGGCTCTAATACCTGATGCACCTTCAGAATCAGAGGCTCAATGTCGTTCAATCTCGGGGAAAATTTTCAACTTCGTCCCTGACAACGGCGCTAGAAATGTTAGCGTCGGAAGTCACCCCTAGATTGCAGCAGGAGCAAAGCCTGATGCCCATCAGTTTCTGTCACAATTTGTTTAATGGGGTGACCGAATGGAAGTTAACTCAAAATGATGTGGTTTTAACTCCGAAACTAGGCCAGGAATGCATGGGCAAGTGAGGTCTTAGATAACTTCAGACAGTGAGTTGTAGTAAGGGTGAGTAGGGGGAAGACTTTTATAAGAGAAAAGTAGAGTTCTATTGTAAACATCAAGTTTCTAACAGACTGTAGGGGAAAACATCTAAACGCAAGATCTTCTTACATTCAAATGCAAAAAACTGGAGAATACAACAATGCAATGATAAATCCTTTATCATAACATGATCACAATCATTCACACGAATCAGTCGATCACGAACTCTCTCAGTATAAGATGAAAACTAGATGGTGTGAGAAGACTGTCTGTCATTAAACAAGAAATCTTACATATAGATGCATAACCAAAGAACTAGAGTGTCTGTTAAAACTTTACAATCGGGAGCTTCGCTCTACCTTTGATAGATTACAAAATACAAAGACTGAGTCTATATACTCAAAACAATCACCTAACAGAGGTGTCCCCAGTCATTCAAGGCTTGGTATCCTTTCAGCCAAATTCGGACAGGTATCCTCTATCAGACACCACCTTAACTGCGCATGGCTCCTGTAAGGGGAGTAGCGGAGCCATTAAGAGCCAAGTTAGCGTGTGCAGACCTCCTCTGGCTAGTCGAGGACTCGACATGGCTTCTTTGGAAAAATTGGTACACAGGACCCTCTTGAGCAGACCACTTGCCAAACCCTCCATACCTTCCACTTAATGAACGAAGGGAGGTTTCACCCACCCCCTCTCACCTTCATTTACTCTAAGCAAGAAACAGGATGAGATCAGATCCGATGGCGCCTAGAGATCGCGATGATCCACTCTGTGACTAAACTTGACGCCTTTGGCCCTTCTTGCACATCTCTTTTATTCTCCAATTGACCACGGGCTGTGACCATGTGTTCATTCTCAATGACGCCTTCGGCATTCGCGAATGGGAAGGGGATGATCCTTGCTCCTCATAATCGCGATGAGCAAAACGTCGAGACGGCTTAATCTAGTGCCACGCGTCCCCCTCAGATCTGACGGTTCTGAAATCTCCCGACGATGTTGTGGGTCTGGGTCCTGGACACTTCCAGCACCTCGCGCATTGGGAATATGAAGGAGCTGCTCCTTGTGCCTTGAAATTGCAATGGGCGAAACGGCAAGGAGCCTAATCACACGCCAGGTGTCTCCTGTGGATAAATGGCTGAGATCGCTCTGTGATTCTGTGGGCCCAACTTTGGGCGCCTTTGGCGGTTTCGGGGTTCGGGGTTTCGAGATATAGGACAACATGGAACCTTCACCCATCGAACTCCCGAATGTCAGAACGTCGACATGACTAGATCTCATGCCACGCATCCTCTGGATGGACGACTGCTATCTTTCCTTGCACACAATATGGGCGCTATCCATTGCGCTAACCTCGACGCAACTTCGCTAACCGCGATTTCCCGCCAACCGTTGATCTGTTCTTTTGGATGAATCCTGATCGTTGAAATCAGACTGCTCGCTCGCTTGATTTAAGCCCAAAACAGATGTCTTCTGTGAGTTGCACTCGGCGCTCATTGCGCCACTTGCAGACCTGATCGCTCTTGTGCTTCGAACGAGAAATGTTACTAACACTTCCCACTTTTAATACTAAGTAAATTTTTGGGCTAAAATCAAAATCTACAAAGGTAACCTACAAACCAACCTTAAGACTGGAAACTAGCCTTTCCAATCTAGAGAGGGCTCTGTCTGAGACTTGATCTCTGATAGACATGTTTCTTTTCTTGATGGATAGATTTTTAACAGGTCTGTTGATAAAAGATAATGTTTCTAGGGCTATGGAGTAAACCCATGAAAACAAAGAAAAACTTTTTGGTAGGTAGAATTCCTCATAGGAATAAAGGCTAAACAAGGTGACGAACTTCAATATTTAATTTGATTATGAAGGGAAAAAGAATAAATAAAACACACAACAAAATCAGAGCACCGCAGTGGATGAATTCTAGTCTTTGCTGAGAAGAAAGACAAAATTTAAATTGGTTCAGTCTAGAGCAACACTTAGATGAATTCTGGACTTTAAAAATTACCAATTTAAAAAGAAGATAAGTGCAAGTGAATACGAATAAACATGAAATAAATACAAAGAGAGGTACAAACTTCAGAGCATCACCATTAGAATCTTTTTCTTAAGGAATTCGAGACTTCTGCATTTATATTTCCTTAGATTCAGGAAATTACAGAGAGGATCAAAATATCTATACTTTTTCCCATGTGCCTCTTGTTTACATCAAAATAGTCCCTTTATGTAGAGAGAAAATCTATACTAAGCTCATAGGAATCAAACTACTATCTCCTAAAATTGTGGATTTGGTTGTTTTAAAAAATAATAACAACCTTTACAAAAATTCTCAAAAATAGGAAAGTCGATATGGAAATCACAAACTCTCTAGGATGTTGTTTACAATCATAAAATATTTAGACAAATTAAAACCATACGGTTGTGATGGAATATTATGTTTGTTGTTGGACAACAATGTCACCACTGCGCAGTAGATTCTAGGTCTTGTTGCGCAACTACTAGCTGTGAAAACTGTGCAGTGATCTCACATGGTTGATCTCCATGTAGGGGTTGCACACGTGAATCTAGTTGGATGTAGAGAGTGGGATCATCCAATTTGTCCATAGCTTCTTTTTTCAAATTCACCTGCAATTGGAAGGCCCTAATTGTCCTTCTTAATGAAAATATTTGTCTTTTCAAATTATTTATATGTGTCAACAAATCCCCATTTCTTTTCAATTTCAGTTGAGCGCCGGAGAGATATGCACATGCATTATCAATAATTGGTCTTCACTCTTTCAAAAGCGCCATGATTCTTTCCTCTAAAATCCTCTTTTCCTCCATAAGCTCAATGATGACATCTTAGGCCTCTCTGAGCTTCTTTTTAAGCCAATTTATATTATTTTCTCTTATTGTTGGCAAGATAGGGGATAAATGACCTACTTGACTCTGTGATGTTGGTGTTTCAATAATATTTTATGCCAGATACCTTCTCAATTCCCTATTTTCTTGATAACATTGGGCTATGACGTGTTGATCCTACTTTAGTTTCTATTTCACTTCCTGGATATTTTCATTTTCCTCATCGAACTCCACCTGTCTTTCATCAATTCCCTTGTTTGCACATTCAACAATATCTAGTTTAACTGTGCGTATGGGAAATCTCTTGGTAGAGGAATTGGTGCACGGTTTACTGGGAGGTTGGATCTCCTCAATTTTATCAGTCAATCTTGACCTACTTCTCTTATGGGATGTTGGCTAACTGAATGATGAGTCTTCTATTTCTTTCCCTTTTCTTCTTTCAGTGAAATATTCCTTTCTTGCCTCTGAACTATGAATTGTTGATTCCTCTGCAGATAGAGGAATGTATCCTTTAGATTCTTTGGTAATGTTAGCCGAAATTAGAAAATAATTCCAGTCCTTGTTCAAATGTTTCAATTCTTCAACCACTAACATATTAATTAATGAAAAATGGAATAAGTTGTTCCCTGGCTGATCAACTTTGGCCTGGACACTGTCTTCCATCTTTCCCAGGCCTCGACACAAGAAGAAAGGAAGGTTTAATGGATTTTCCTTTTGAAATGCATTAGTAAACTGATGTGGTATGAATACACCTTGTCAAATCTTCCTTCACGACTGAAGTGTTTCCTAATTATCTTCAACAGTTTCTCAAAATTTTCTAGGAGATACTCGTTTGGAGTTTCAGCTCCAATTTTTCGATTTTGATATTTAGGCTTGATGAAATTCGTATAACATGAAATGTCGAAAGGAATACCTTTAAACCATTTATCTCTTTGTAGAGGGATCTTTGTCATAGCTGACATAATTTCCTTCGTCACTTGGAAAGTGATTCACTCAATTTTCACACTGACACCATTAAAATTGAGGGCAAACTACTCAGCTAGTTGCGCATTATATCATTGAATCCTTTCGTAGAAACACATGCATCTGGCTTGTTCAAAAGACACCCTGATCATCGATTCTGCATTTATTAATTTCAAATCCTGAGGTTCAAACCTCATGGCCCTGTCACTTCTTTCACTCTTTCTTTTGCTTTGGGAAGTTTCCATGGTGTTGGTTTATGTTAATTTCAAGCACGAAGCAATAAATGGTAATACCCTCTCTACGCAAAAAATAAAAATGATGAACTTTGTAGAAATTGAAAGAAAATGTTGTTAAGCCCTAATATTGGCTCATTACCCCTTAATTGGGGCATATTACATTAGTAATGTTATTTTATTTATGTCGACTTTATTCCATTAGTTGTAATTATACCTCCTATTCTCCTATATATACCAAGGAGACATTTTCATTTGGAATTCGCCTACAACAATGGCTACCAAGCATCCTTAAAGATGAGTCCCTTCGAGGTCCTCTATGGTAGGCCATGTAATACTTCAGTCAGCTGGAGTAACCCTGTAAACAGGATTTCTATTGGACCCGATATGTTGAAAGAAATGGAACAGCAAGTGACTCAGATAAAACAAAATCTGAAGGTTGATCAGAACCGACAGAAAAGTTATGTTTATCAAAAGAGAACTCCAAGAGAGTTCAAAATGGAGACCATGTATATCTCAAAATTAAGCCCAAAAGGAGTTCCCTGAAAATGGGATCTTGTGCCAAATTGGCACCCCAGTATTGTGGACCCTTTGAGGTTCTAGATAGAGTTGGACATATAGCCTATTGGCTAGCACTTCCTCCCACAGTAAAAGCACATAATGTTTTTCATGTTTCATTATTGAAGAAATATGTACATGATGCTAATCATATAATTGATTGGTATGTGATCCAGGTGGAACCAGAGGGACAATTTCTACTAGAACCCCAATGAATACTGGACAGAAAGGAAACCCCGCTCCGGAACAGAACCATTGCACAGGTCAAGGTGCAATGGAAACATTTTGGCCCAGATGAGGCTACCTGGGAAATGGAGGATGCCATGAGACAGGCATATCCGATTTTGTTTACTTCTTCACATGCAATTCATGTTAGTATATAAGAACATCAAGGACGATGTTATTTTT
>JASDQU010261025.1:0-11001 GCA_032191745.1 Picea mariana
TCTCGGATTGAAATAATAACAAAAACATCTGAGAACCAAAATGATTCAGAAAACATGAAAGCACACTTAACACAATACCGAATATGAATAATAAACACTTACGCTGGCGCCACGCTTTGTCGAGCTCTATGACTTCATCGACTAACTCCACCTTGGCGAAGCGGCGTCTCTGCGACTCCCGGACGCGTTCCGGGTCATTCCCCTTGTCTTCTCTGAACAAATTTATGTCCAGCATGCTGAGAAACCGGCAGCCCCGGAAGCCACAGACTGGGAGATTTACCAGAGAAGATATCACGGGTAGTAATGGGAGCAAGAATAGAACCCTGGACCTGAGGACACAGGGTTTCAAGCTAGCCGTCTTGGCTTCTAGGGCAATCAATTAATGACGTAGGTAGTTCACACCAGGGCAAAGTAAAGGTAAAGGTGAGAGGGTTCCTGTGGAAATTATATTATTTGATAATACTATATAACCAGGGTTGCGAACTCGTGACCTCTATATAATGTAATGTAAGTAGGGGTTTCGAACTCGTGACCTGTAGATGGTCGGTCGAAAATTGCAAGGGTTTCGTGCCTATAGATTGACTACATGAGGAAATGTGACTAGTAGGTTGACCAGTAATGGAATCTGGAGACTTTTGAACCAAACGGGATAGGTAAGGGATGAAACATAATCAGCTTTTGGTATTTACATTTTATATTAATTAGTATATTTTGAGTTTTGGGTTTATAGTTTGGGAGGTTGGGTAGCATATTTATTATTTTCTTCATTCAGATTCAATTCTTACAAAGTGGATATGTTGGCCTATTGTGATAGAAGGGTAGGCACTCCTGGGATAGAGGCTCCATCCTGGTGGGCTTCAGGAAATCTCCACCCTTGTTAAGTCATAAGTTTCCTGCTAGGCATTGGCTTGCGGGGTATTGGCACTAGCCTAGGGGTTATAGTAGTAGCGAGCCGGATTTGAACCTAGACCTCGCATGGATAGTCTCGGTGAATTATCGATTCCTCTAGATCTAAAAAAAAAAAAAAACTAGCATACCCCCGAAACCAGGGAAAGAGAATGTCAAATTATTTTGGTGATTACTTGCTCAAAGAGAGAATGTGTTTCTTTTGGACGATAGATGAATAATCAATGGAGGATCCATTCAACAACTACATTTGTTTCTTATTTTTGCGTATGCAAATGGTAGGCATGTATAGAGCCTCAAAAAATAAGATTTCAACTAGTTAATCATAAATGGATGCATGGTGAGAGGAATATTGGATTAAGAGGGAATTGAGGGTGATTGTTATGTATTGGGACATTTTCATGGGTAGCTAGTACAACTCAATCCGAGTGTGGAAAAAACTAGGTGAGCTGGGATCAATAAGCTAGAGTGCACAAAGATCAAAGAAGATGTTGCTCACTCGCACATGTGCTATAATTGATGGTCATTTGAGTTGCGTCATCTAATGACAAAGTAACTTCTCCACAAGCTTTTAACACATTCATGTTACTTGTAAACATTCAATGACAATGTTCTGATATGTTGAGTAAGAATAGACATTTAATTCCCTTCCAAATGAAATTCTTCTAATACCCATGCTATCATTAGATGATTCTCCTCCAATTAAATCTAATTTAATACCCTTACCTCTTTCATGGAAAATAGAATCCAAACGACTTCAACTAACCCTAATGCCAAAAAGCAACAAACCTACATCACTTTAAAGCAATCATCTTCGGTATGTGGAATCTTGATAACATGGTTTGTAGGGAAAATATGAAACTTGCTCTACCTACATCCATGTATCCATGATCAATTTATCAAAAAATATTATCATTTAAGAAATGTACAATTTAGATTATTAAGTTCCTTTTGTTGAGACATCTTCTCATGGTTCCATTTCATTCTATTTTAACAAGGTTATTTTTGTGAAATATATATGTATCAAAGATATATTTCCATGTAGTTTAGATTCAACTATTTAAGTTAATCTCACCCATCCAATGTTGAAAACAATAGTGTTATTCTCACCATGAAGATTAATCTCATCCATTCATATCTAAAATAATATTATTATTCTCAATTATTAAGTTCTTTTTGTTGACACATCTTCTCATGATTCAATTTTATTTTATTTTAGCAAGGTTGTTTTTGTGGATTATACATGTATTAAAGATATATTTCCATGTTATTTAAATTGTTGAAAAAAATTCAAAGTTAATCTCATCTAGTCATGTTGAAAACAATAATATTATTCCCACTATGAAAATTAATCTCATCTATCCATGTTAAAAATAATAGTATTATTCTCACCATAAAAATTAATCTCATCCATCCATGTCCAAAAGAATATTATTATTCTTGAAAAAATTTATTCTAAATTTTATTTATATAATATATTAAAACTTAAGACATATTTAAGTTTCAACTTAAAAAATTTGATCGGTGGATGTGCTAGAAAGCAACATACCTATACATATACATATATTTTATCCATGTCTAAAATAATATTATTATTCTTCTCAACTATGTTAGAAAAAAATTATTCTAAATTTTATTTATATAATATATTAAAACTTTAAGATATATTTAAATTTCAATTTAAAAAATTTGATTGGTGATCATGTTAAAAAGCAACATAGCATATTTCATAGATGTCTAAAAAAAAATACTATTATTCTCACATATGTTAGAAAAAAATTATTCTAAATGTTATTTATATAATAAATATAATTTTTTTTTGATAGACATGCTACAAAGCAACATAGTTACACATATACATATATTTTCATGTGGTTTAGTAAATTAGATTGTTGAAGAGAACCTAAAAAATTATTCTAAATGTTATTTATATAATAAATATAATTTTTTTTGATAGACATGCTACAAAGCAACATAGTTACACATATACATATATTTTCATGTGGTTTAGTAAATTAGATTGTTGAAGAGAACCTAAGGTTAATTTCACCAGTCCATGTTGAAAACAATAGTATTATGCTTACCATGAAAATTAATCTTATCCATCCATATTTAAAAGAATATTATTATTCTAATCTAAGTTAATAAAAAAATATTCTAAATTTTCTTTATATAATATATTAAAACTTTGAAACATATTTAAGTTTTAATTTAGAAAATTCAATTGGTGGATGTGTTATAAAACAACATAGCTACACCAAATTATAACTTACACTAATTTTTATGACAAATACTAACATATCAATTTTGGAGAATGAATTGGCACCAATAGAGATTAGCAATTTTTTTAATAAAGTTTGCAATATAAATCATGATATCTAGTAGTTTACAAAATGCGTATGTAGGTTTAAGGCTAGATCATAAACCGATCTACAAGAGTTTGAAACTTCTCAACATGGATTATTAGAATGCATACGTAGTTTTTTTTCTTTCCTACATCTCTGCACCTCCAAAATTTGAGAAACAATACGTAATGGGATATGAGTGAATTGGAAATTACTTGAAATCTACATAGTTTCCCAAGTACCAAAAATTGCAATAGATTCCCTTTCAATCTAAATTCGTTGTATACGGGATGGATGGCTTTAAGAAGAAGGACGATGGATGGGATGATCAACAAAGATGATGGGTAGATTAGACAACGGAGAGGGACGATGGATGAAATGGATGGTGGAGGTTGGATTGACGAGATGCACCCACATCAAAGGTTTTAGTGAACAAATGGTAGTTGCTCTCGCACATAGCAGTGCAGGGCCCAACTCCTTTGCAATGACCTCCTCCAAGGTTTTAGGGAACAAATGGTAGTTACTCTCCCACAAAGCGGTGCAGGGCTCGACTCCTATGCCATGACCTCCTCCAAGCCCTATGTCATGGCTCCATCTATAAAGTATTTGTTTCCGTTACAAATAACTCTATTTTTCTTCATAATGTTGTTATCACAAATTTTTGCAACAAAATATTTACAAGGGTGATTGCCAATGTATCGATCTTTCTCTTTACAGAGTATTTTAGTATATCTTGGTAATTATATGGCTAATATCAACGATGATTTACTCAATTAATAGTGATAAAAATAAAATGTGATTACAACATCCAAATGTGATGTAATGAATATGTTAAACATAATGTAATGAGATTTTGAGCAAGTGCCCTCTTGAAAAAAAAAAATACCCTACTTACTTGGTGGTAGAATTGGCAAGGGCGGAGCAGTTTGAGGTCACTTTAAGGTGGAGTCGATGGTAGAATCGACAAGGATGGCGGAATCAATGGAGAGACCAATGATTGGTTTGAACAAGGGACATATCGGTTTGACAAGAGGACGAGGACATATGGCGGTGTTTTATAGGTTGTGGACAGATGACGAAAGATTCTTGAGGACCTCTCCCTTAAAAGAACACCTTCAGCATAATTATTGATCCAGTGGATGTTGAGAGTGAAGATAGCATAATATTAGGAAATAAGTTAAATAGTGCATTGTGAATGAGGGTAGTGTCTAGTTTCATGTATGGGATTAAGGTTAGATGTTATTAGAAAGTACATGACTCCACTGAATGTAGCTTCAACAATGATCATGAGGGAAATTGGCTTTCTTATGGATATTATTTATGTTGAAGCCACCTTTTGGCCTAAAACCTAAAACAACTTCTAATTGGTTAAGAGTTTATCTTCTTCGAATGCAAGGAAATAGGTTAACATCCCAAGAACTAAAGGCCTTTGGTAGGAGTGAAAGTATGCTCCCTTACGAACCAACAATGGTTCATTTCATGGGGTGTCGTTTTCCTTGAATAATGATGATGAGTCGGCATGCATTTGCAGATAGTAACGAATGATCGCTCTCCTCACTATCGATCGACCACTAAGTTATGATAGGTTTTGCCACCTTTAAAAAGTTAAAAAGTGAATAAAGTCACCATGAATAACATAATATTAGTGTACAATGAGTAGAGATAATATATTAAGTAAAAAACTGCATTTAACATAAGATATTGCACCAATCCCCCAGATAGGGTGACATCTGGCGACCATGCAAACTTGGTAGTCAATACCCACAGCCGCCACCCCCCCCCTCGGTCCATTCTGCATGAGTAGCCTGCAATGGACGGGGACGAAGGTGCGCCTATGTGGGAAGCTTGAGCTAATGGCGTACTCAAATCGCGAATTGGATCCTACCAGGCTTGGTACAAATTGCCTACATGTTGTCAACTCGACCTTAATGGAGCACTCCCTTATCAAGTCAACTACAAATATGAAGGTTAGCATTGGAAAATGTTTCATCGTTCCAGTTTTTGTTTAAATTCGGATTCAGATTTATCTCTCCCACTCTGGTTTTTCTTCCTCCGGGCGTCCTCTCCTCCTCCCAATTGCCTTCTCTTCCCCCGCTTTCCTAATGCCCAGAGAAAGGGGAAAGCCCAAGAGAGGACCGACCTACTACAACTTCGTTGCTTGGCACCCTCGTCCTGGACCTTCTGTCGAACCAATTCCGCCCCCATTTCTCAAGACTACCCTGTTGGCCCAATCGAAGAATAAATTCCTACAGTGGAGCAGGAAGAAGAGGCTCAGCATGTAGGCGACTCTCAACCACCAATAGCTTCAGCCCCAGATTCTCCCAGAACATGGTGCTTCTCGGAAGAGCATTTGCAATTAATTTTTGAAATGAGACGGGATGTCGCAGAGCAGCTTCACCGCTAGACTACCCTCTCTCGGCACCTGGATGTTCTTTTCGACGCCCTGTCAAGCGATCCAACCAAGAACAAGTGCCCAATTTGTTTCCAAACCTATGAGTTTGTTCCACGACCTACAGATGGTGATGGCAATTCGGGTTTGCCTAAAGTCTAATTTATTTTTCTTTTATTTTTGTTTCTTTGTTCAAAACAACCATGGTTGTAGATAGACGGTTGCGTAGTGTAGAGAATCCATCATGTATCAGACTTAAGCAAACATTTGACAGAGCACCATCTATTCTGGTTCTCATATGTATGGCAGAACATGTGGCAAGTTTTATCGTGTATATTGTTTTGATAATATTTTAACGAAATACAAACTTTTTATTGACAAAAAAAATATAGATATTGCACCAATCGTTCTATACGCTAACATTGTACACAAATATGTTATCCAACTAAAATAGTCCCAAGCATTAGCTTAAGCGGTAATGGGAAAGACATGAGATCTCTCCCCAAGTGTTGAGTTGGGGAGGTCACTAGTTCAACTCCCTTGATCCCCTTAGGGTTAGGCTCCATAATTAGGGTCGGAGATTTACCCCATTTGCCATCCATGGATCATGGGGAAGTACTCGAAGGGTTTTCTACAAGGATTTTCTTGGAAAAAATATTGTTATCCAACTAAAATGTTAACGTTTTTCAATGAAAAATAAATTTACATTGTAGTATAATATTTATGAAACAAAGAATTATAAATATATGGTAACTTGTCTTGGTGAAAATGGGGTGTTGTTATTATCCCCACGCCATTTCAAGTCTATTTAATGGCATGCTTGTTTTTATGCATGTGTTTGTGAAAACAAGCGGGGCCATGTGTGAGCCTTGGGTTACTTTGACATAATATATACCCCTCACTCGTGACTTCTTAGTGGAACAAGACTTCCATAGCACGGTGGGACATTTTTGTTTCAATGTTAAATCTAAAATAAAGTAGTTGTCGATTGCTCGTGTTGATTGGAAGCTTGAATAAATAAATAAAAAGTTTAAACATGTTACAAAATATATTTTTGCTGATAATATTTCGTTGGAATTTGGTCAGTTAAATCTACTTTGAATCACTCTAAATCTAACTCAGACATGGCATGTTGAGGTCATAAATCAATCTACAAACACCAAAAACCTCTAGGGCATGGAAAATTATGAACAAATGGAATATTTTTCAACAATTCTCTAATCTTTAATCAGGTTCCAACAGGGAACATGATAAACAAGTTCTCAAAAATTATGCAATTTGTTGCACTCTTATCCTATTTTATAAAATAATTAAAAATATATATTTTTGTATTTATATTTTCTTTTTCTTTTTTCACAATTTTTTTAATGTCACATAAATAATTTTACGCATCTCCAAAGTGTCTTTAACTCACATACTAGTTGGTCACTGTGTAGAGTGCTTGATTACTCAACCTTGCCTGCCTCTTTTATGGAATGCGTTTGGTCAATGTGTAGAGTGCTTGATTACTCAAGCTTGCCTTCCTCTTTTATGAGATGTGTTGTGTGAATGCATGTGTGAAAAACAACAATGCAATATATTTCTCTTTATGGCATTTTGGGATAAATATATTCTCATCGCCTCCTCTTTGCAAAATGTTTGATTACTCAACCTTATCTTCCCTATAAACATGTCGTGCAAATGCATATTTAAAACAACAATGCAATATGCAATACACAATACACGTAACTTATAACATCTTAAAATAAATTTTATATCCTCATGTATAATGTTGATGTTAATATAACTTATAGAGAAAAATGAATTACAACTTTGAATTTGCAAATGTAGAAAAGCAATTATACACCAAATCTCAAATTAAATGATATGCATTAACCTCATTGAGATTCATTGTATTATTATACCTGCCTCCAGGCATGGTATATAGGGATCGATATCGCGTTGACTATCTATTAATTCACTGTGGACCAAAAAAATTTGAGTCGATTTCCAAAGTTTTACATTACAGTTTCAATTTCTTTATTTTTCTTAATTGTTTAAAAACATTTTTTTGACATCTAATTGGTTAGTGAAACCAACCCGTTATTGTAGAGTTGATGGCTACCCAAAAAAAATTGAGCAATATTGCGATTAAGGTAATTGTTGCTAAATGTTTGTTTCAAAACCTAGAAAATAAAGTGTGACATTAAATGTCTACGCTTTATTTTCACCGTCTAATGTTTAGTGCATGAATGCTAATAACCAAGTGTTATGCCAAGTGTTCACCCTGCATTGATGCTAATCACCAAGTGTTTTAAGTCCACTTTGTTTATATTTACTTCAAACCGGATCCTCGTATAATTGTACTGCTTCCTTACCTGTGTTTTTCCTGTGCTTTGCGAGAGACCTTCCTGCACGACAATATAGAGATGGTTGAATAAAAATTATCGATTGTATTATCGTTGCAGAGCTCGGATGGAGATATTATCGACTATATTCCTCGCCATCAACAGCTCGGTTTGGACCATCCATTACTTAAGAATCACAAGATTCAGGTTCTCTTTTTCGTTGAAAATCACAAATATTGTAAATTGTGTTTTCAGAGTAAATTTCAGGGAGGAATATGATGATCTCGTGAGATTTTATTTGGTGGGATTAATTTTTATTAATGTAGGATTTACCCGGAAGGCCTAGTTCTGCAACTAAAGCCATGGCCAATAGAAGCCACGTGGGCCTACGCGCTTTTCAAACATGGCACCTCATTGGAATAAGTTGCCCAGAAAGAACAACCTCAATTAGGAGGACTATTGTTAATGACTTCATGCGCCTCGATTCCCCTGAACAATATGGCAAGAAACCTAAATTTTCAAACTTATCAGGCTCTCAGAAACCAAACGTTATTAATGGAAATGGACACGAGGTAGGATATTCAAACCATATTTATATTTAAGTCGGATGGGTTTAGTTGCATTGAGCTTTGGACCTCATTATTGTACACATTTACTTGTTTATCTTCTCTGCAGATACCCTATTTCTCTTGGTGCATGCAACTATTAAATTACTGGGTCTTAAGTTATATGGTTTCTTTCTCTATGCGGCACGCTTGTTTAATTTGTATATATGTTTTTCTTTGTGCAGCATGCCATAGCCTATATGAAAGGAGAAGAATATTATGGTGCAAAAGAAACTATGAATGTATGGGATCCCCATATAGAAGCTTCTAACAAATTCAGTCTGTCTCAAATGTGGGTTCTCTCGGGAACATTTGATGGTTCTGATCGTAATAGCATTGAAGCAGGCTTGCAGGTGGTTCTTGCTCAAAATTTGTATTTAATCTCTGGATATGCGTTGAGTTTATTAGTTATTGATGTGTTGTTATTGCACTAATCGCCAGGTGAGCCCAGAGTTGTATGGAGACCGTAGACCTCGGCTCTTTACTTATTGGACAGTTTGTTTATAGTACTTCAACTAGTTGATGGAATTAAAATGAATTACTCCACACACCTCACTCGCTTTCATTGTTTGTTGTAAATGTATAGTTAATACATCTAAAATGAAAATTAATCTTCACCACATTGATTTGATTGCGGAACTAAAAAATTCTGTAAATAATTGCAATCAATATTGCACAGACAAAAACTGATACATATCTCTTTGATATCAGTTTTAAACAATTATTTTCGGATATTACTTCCACGCCCATATTTTAAATCAACTGTTTGTGTGTGTTTCTTTCAATTCAAACCATCTTATAGTAGGCTAGAGCCTCTTGCATTAAAGGTACATATATGACCAACTTTAACTGGTAAAAGGAATGAATGTTGTAGGTTAACAGAGATAGCATTTGCAGGATCATAAGCGCAGAAGTGTCGTTTAATTCACATCTCTATGTTCATAGCGGTTAAGAGAAGGAAAGTCAGACAATTGACATCCCTCTTGTCTTGTTCTGCTCATGTGAATTGGCCCATGTTAATTGGTCCATGACGGCTCCTTTAACTTTGCCTTTGTAACTCAATGGTACAACGTCAGTCATGTTAAATGAAGTTCCGTACTTCAATCCTACTTGGAGACATTGATGCAATTTTTTTTTATGATTATTATTCGCTTTTGTTTAATCTCGCAGTCAGATGGAATGAAATGATCTAGTCCTTGGCTGCCTTGCACTGGAATCATGTAAAAATCTAAACAATTGTATTTTACTTTAATCTAAAGCAAAAATCTAAAAAATTGTATTTTACTTTAATGAGCCACTATTCATTAGGGAACGTATAGCTGGATGGTGGTCTGAGATACACATGTTTCTTATGAGATTTCATAAAATATTTTAAAATTTTGGATTTGCAGTGTTATATTAGTCTATCTTGCAGAAAAAACACAATAACCACATTTATTCACAATCTATCTTCCACTTTGAAAGGTCGATACTTTTAATTAAATAAAATAAAAGAATCACTAGCATCAACTAAAGTAACTAAACTCTATGTCTATATTTATGTTTCTTCACCAAAACTAAACCAAGGGTCAAGTTCAACATTTGACATAATTTTACACATGTTTATATTAATGCATGCCAACTTGACTTCTGTACACCTAAAAAGGCAGGGACTAGCCACTATGTGGCCCGTCTTGTTACATATGTGACGGGGGCTATAAAGTCTACAACAACAGAGCCAGTAGCCGAGGGAAAGTAAACATTTTAATAAAATTTGGGAAAGTAAACAGTTATAGGGTTAATACATACTCGTTGTTAAGGAGGCTTGTAGAAGAATATCATATTTCCAGATATAGTATTGAATGCATATGTATAACTTTGATTTTATTATAATTGTGTAGCGGCAGGTGTACGCTGTCGTGCAGCCTTGTTTAATTTAGATTTTTTTCTAACTAAACCACTTTCCTTTATATTACCAACTTTTAAAATTTGCACTAACACAACATAATGTCATCACTGGCAATGTTTGAATGCTAACTAAATCAACATGTCTTGGTTGGAATTTGTAATAACACAATATAATGTCATTATCGACAATGTTTGAATGCTAATTAAATCAACTTCTCTTGGTTGGAATTTGCAATAACACAATATAATGTCATCATCGACGATGTTTGAATGCTAACTAAATCAACATGTCTTGGTCATAATGTGATTAAAAATAGATTTGCAATTATAGTACATTGTTGAATTTGCAATTCCAATCATCTCGGGCGATTTAGAGAACCTTAAAACTCTTACGTTGTATTTAATAATTGTTGAAATTGCAAAATAGGGTAATGAGATTAGGTTTTCAAATTTACAAGAGAGGAAAATTACCTGAAACGGAGGAAACAATGTCGAAAAGTGGGGCTACACTTTAACCCTTGTCATCATTATCAACCAAAATG
>JASDQU010261027.1:0-13323 GCA_032191745.1 Picea mariana
TGTGAAAGGAAACTTTTATCTTGATCCATTAAACCTTTAGCCCTTTCAGAAACCCAGATTACTAGGGACGTCTCCCTTGGGATTACTCACCCTAAATAGAAAGAGCTCCCCATCGAGGTGACAGTGCGTGGGGAAGCTCCTGTTACGCCAGTTTGAAGCCTTGACTCAAGCTACCTAATCCTTTCCTACAAACTGAGCGATAACAGACAATACTATTGTCACCCAACCATAGGCTGAAGCCACCCTCCGAGCACCTTAACCTTGACAGAGAATCACTCCGGGAGAAAACCCTAGGCTAGATAGCCAAACAAAGGGTAGCACACCTTTCCCCAAGGATAGCGCACCAACAAGAGCTGATCAGATAGTCCAAACCCTAACCAAGAGATAGTCCAAGCTAAACTTGGTCTGCTAGCTGCAACAGCTACAATGGCAGCTCTCCTCAAACCTGCGCACAAGACTGGGCATTGCAGTGCGCACAAGTTGCTGCTTTGCAATTCTGAGACTGCCTGCCAGAATGAGAACTGGTCTCCTGTATTTATACTAATTCTAGCTAACTGCTTGGGTCGACTTCTCATTCTGGGTATCTGTCTGTTCAGTGTATTATTATTTCTTCTGGCTGACTTCTTCTCTTGGAGGCTAATAACCTAATATAAATTATCTTTTTGAGCCGACAATTCTTCTAGGGTTATTAGCCAACTCATTAGGGTTTTGTTCTTGCTTCCCGGAGTATTCTATTCTTGTTAGGTTTACACGTGGAGGTAAATACCTGCCGCAACTACCATAATATCAACACGTGACCTTAGTGGCTGAGCACTAGTGAGTGTGTCTAGATGATTCTCCCGTGAGACTCAGTGAGATAGAGATCTATTGAGTTGGATGTCCCTGTGGCTGAGCACAGGTGGACGTGTCACTAGTGGCTGAGCACTAGTGGGTGTGTGAGATCCCTTGCTATATTGTCTAAGAGTTAGATTTACTTTTAATCTTAGTTATGATGTAAAGGGTACATGTCGTCCCCACCATAAAGTGAAAGATAATTAATGTAAAAGATAATTAATATGGTAGTTATTAATTATATTCCGAGTTATTGAGGTCGACCTTGTTGTGCCAATAGACACCACTTTTGATGTGTCCAGTCTAGTATAAATAAAGGTGATTTCCCCATTGAGGAAACACAACACACATGTGATTTTGGAAATTTCAGCAAGTACATATACTAGGGCTGAAGTACGCACCTCTCTTGGGTGCTAGCTTTGTTGGTTTTGGAGAGCACCCTTTTTTGTGCTAGGTCTATGGTGTGGGAGGTCTTTCTCTTGAAAATATAGCAAAGGATTGCTGGGTTTTCTTCCCTTGTTGAGAAGGGTTTCCCAGGATATTTCTTGTGTTCTTGTGCATGGTATTTCTTCTTGTGATCTTGGTTATTGCAACAATTGTTAATGGTGTAGCTGCATTTGTCTATGGTTCAAGTAAATGTTAAAATTGAAATAAACCTCATGCTTGAGCCTAGCATAGTGAAAATTCAACATGCCAATACACTGGAATGGCTTCCAAAATAGATTCAACCAATACCAAACGACTGCCTCTTGACAACCAACGATTACACCATTGTGCAATCTTCTTTTCCACCTTTCCTACTAACCATAACTAGTCATTCTTCACATAGTTATTTTGTTTCAGTTTGAAACCCAAATATTTTATACCCTCATTGAAATCCAAGTACTAGAAATGTAGGTATCTTCCAAATATTTCCTCAGTGCCATCACCAAAATTGTAAGGGTAAAGTGCATATTTTGACTCATTTATTAACATCCTTGTTGCTTTTTTATAAAGTGAAAGAGTTGTTGTTGAGCCTATGTATTCGAAATGATTAGTTCCCTACATGAATGGGGCCAACTATCATTCTTGGGTGGATCAATTTACTAGCATACATCGAAGCAAAGGTGTATGGATGTAATTTGGCAAGGCCACTTCCTATTAAAGATGATGACAATTATGACCTCATATGTTTGAAGAATGATGATGCTCTTGGGTTGATCACTCTTTATGTTGAGCCAGATCTCGTTCATCATACCAAGGATAACAAATGTGCGAAGGAAATCCGAGATACTTTCAAAACTCTCTTTGGAACAATGAATACTACTCATGTCAATCGATTCGAAATCGAATTGTCCAATCTCAAGATGGGCGACTTAGACATAGATGAGGAGTGTATTGCAAGGTTTAAAGACTTGAAGGCTGTTGTTATTCAAGGAGGAAAAGGCAAATTAGATTTGAAACTTGAAGTATATTTTTAAATAATCTCTCTTCAAAATTTAAATCTTTTGCTCTTATATTCTATAACATTCCTTTATTTGTCAAGGATCCTATAACTCCTATTCTTGAGGAGGTTTTCTCTAATCTTATTCAACATCAAGTTACTTTGAGGAATTTGGGTGAATTACCCCCTTGAGATCAACCCCATCCAAAGGTTGTCTAACCCCTTTTTTATTTGAGATCGATTGGGATAAAGGTGAATACTCAAAATCTGCCTAGAAGAAAAAAGTCATATGCGGATAAATCATGAGTGGCGCCATTCCTTCAAGTCTTGGCTTGCTCATCTTTAGAACATTGAGGAGCTTGCAAGGCCTACAATAGGCACCAAAGACCTTTTTGATGAGAATGTTAGATCTCCTCATAGTGCACATTTGGTAGTACACTCTGCACTTTTGTCCTCTTCTTCTTAGCAAGAATGGATTGTTGATTCTGGAGCTACTTGACACATGGCCAAACATGAACACCTTTGTAATTGTAGACAACTCCATAGTGGAGAGAAAGTGGTTATTGGTGACAACCTAACCATATAGGTTGCAAGCTGTGGTGATGCCATCATTGATACAACTAAGTTTGGGGTTGTTCTTCATGTTCCAGTTGTTGGACCAAATCTTCTTGCTATTTACCACATTACAAACACCATTAAAAAGTTGGAATTCTAGTCAGATAGATAGGTTGTAAAGGAGATGAGTGATGGTTTCATGGTGGTTGCCTTAGGATATTGTGATGAATTAGATCACATGTACAAGTCGGGAGAGATTCCTTTCGCAATGAAAAAATGGTTTGTTGCTATGGTAGCCAATGTTGATGGCAATAGCATGCTATGGCATCGATGTCTTTGTTACACCAATTATGGATCTTTGTGACATATGAGTTGATTGAATATTGCTAATGACCTTCCATAGATTGAATTGTTCAATGGTGTGTAATGGGAAAACATCATCTGGAGCCCTTTCCTAAGGACAAAGTGAGGCGAGCTTCTCAGCTTCTTGCACTGATTCATAGTCATATCTATGGGCCTATGGCTACATATTCTATTGGGGGAGCTAAACACTTCTTCACCTTCATCGATGATTTTTTCCCTATTTCTTTTGGTATACACCATTAAATCTAAGGATGAATTGTTTGGAATGTTTCAGGAATTCAAATCTCAGGGAAAATTAAAACAACAAGAAGATCAAGTGTCTTAGGATTGATGTTGGAGGTGAGTCTATTAGCAATGCTTTCCATTGATTTATCATATCTCAGGGCATCTCTTGGTAGAGAACCTTTCCTTACACCACAACAAAATGGAGTAGTAGAACAAAAGAATAGGGTTATCATGGAGATAACTCTCTGCATGCTTCACTCGAAGAAAATGAAGATTTCATTATGGGGAGAGGTGGTTGTTTGTGCAACCCATATCATCAATAGAACACTTAATTGTGCTTCCATAGGTGTGATTCCTTTTAAGAAATAGTATGGAAACAAACCTTCTATTTTGCATTTTAGAATTTTGGATCTAGTGCATGGGCCCATGCTCATAATGAAAGGAAAACACATTAGCATTTTCCAGATTCCTGCAACACTCTGGTTGGCTACGATGAAACTTTTTAGGGATACTACCTTTATGATCCAACCACTTACATCGTTGTTGAATAAATAGGGGCTGTTTTTGACGAGGTTCCTACTCATGGCCTACCAGGATCTCTCCCTTTACTTCTTTCAAAAGATTCTTTAGATGGATCTTAACAAGCTTCCATGAATCATGCTTCTTCCCATAACCATGCATGTGCCCTTCTAGATGTTTCTTATCATGTTTTGATGGACCCATCTGTTGATATTATGGTAGCTGCAGGAGGTATTAACCTCCATGTGTAACCTTTGGCTAGAATAGAATATTTCGAAAGCAAGAGAAATCCTAAACAAATGTGTAAAAACCCTAGAAGACAAGTCGGCTTAGTAAAAGAATTAATATTAAAGTATTAACCTCTAAAAGGACATGTCGGCCCAAACATGTGATAAGAACCACTATAAATAGAGGGCGCTCTAGCTCATATGTACTCACTCACTCTCTCAAGTATGGCGCAAGTTGGGAGCTGCAGCTGCAAGGATGGAAGGTGGATCTTCTGGGGTGGTTCTTGGTCTCTCTCTCTAGTGCTATCTAGCCTAAGATATGCACCCTACCTCTTAGTATCTCTTGGTGGTATACTTGATGATATTTTTGGTGGTATTCTTGGTAATTGCAACTGCAACTCCAACTGCTGCAGTTGAGTAGTGTTCTTTTTCTTTGGTTTTGGGACTTCCTGTCTGGTGAGCTATCTTTGGAGAAAGATGTGCTGTCTTGGTTATCTGTTGATTCTAGTACTGCTTCTAGAATCATTCTATCTAGCAAAGGTTATGGTGCTCGGGGGTGGCTGCGTGCCTATGGTTGGGTGACAATATTGTGATATTGTCTATGGTTAAACAAGCACATCGAACATTTTAACAGGTTATGGGCCCACACCACCTTCAGGACAGTCTAACCGCTGGAAGGTAAAGTGGCAGTTCTTTGTTAAGCTCGTTGTGGCACCAGTTGCAGCTGCAACTAGGGTTTCTGATTTTGCAGCTGCAACAAACCCTAATCCAACTCTTTGAGCACCTTAAGTGAAGCGTTGGACCTAATCTTTCGACTTTCTAGTTAGCACTAACCTAGCCCACCCTCTAGTGTCCTCAACTAGCAAAAACGTCAAGTTTGAGTTTTCGGGTCAAAGTCAAAGGTTGACTAGTCAAAGTCAAAGTCAAAGGTTGACTTTTGGTCAAAATTGATTTTGTGGTCAAAATTGAAATTTTAGGGTTTCTAGCTTGTTCTAATCATTGAACCTTCTTGATTTAGTTTCCAACCTCTTCTTGTCAAGATGGTGTTTAGTTTCAGATTAGAAGACAAGCTGAACGATGCTGCAAATTTCAAAGGTATGCACTTGTATATGTTTTTCATGTTATATCATCTAGCAAAGCATGAGTATGTTTTGCAGGGAATGTACAAGAGACCTTGTCCAAGCAGTGAGCTTGGTTTCAGTACATTCATAGGAATAAGAAGTTGAGGCTCCAGGTTCCAGGTTTGATTGATCAAATTGTTAAGTTTCAATTTGCACATATCAAGGTTGATAGTTGCTATAGTACAAGTAAACACTAGTTGTGACAACAATCTTTGAAAGGTTCTATTACTGTTAGGTATACTTGGTTGCATGTAAGTACTATTGATATAGATGCTTATTGCACTTGTTTGATGAACTAACATCTCCTCTAGGAGACATTCCTTGTTCTTGGGCAACTCACCTTGGTAATTCTATGATGATTACCATCCTTGTTATGATCTTATGAAAATGCTATTGGAAATGCTTTTTCTCTTGTTGTTCTTTTTTTGGGCAGGTCATAGGCGATAGCTCTGAGAAGGAGGTACAGTGTCAGTTGCAAACCTGGAACAGATGACTCCATCAAGTGGTAAGGCAGGGGATCTCACCAAGTACCAATTCTAATGGAAGCGTGGAAAGCAAAAGAAGTTTTGGACATCGTTCACTTAGATGTGTGTGGACCAATGTCAACCTCCTCACTAAGCGGAAGATAAAGATCTTGAGTGAAGGAAAGTACACCTCCAAGGAGCTCGTTACCTTTGTAAGACAACCAGGATTAGGAGGGAGCTAATTGTCCCATATAATCCTCAACAGAATGATGTGGTAGAATAATCTTCAATGGAATAGAATAACCGTTCCATTGAAGAATCTGTTAAGGCAATGATGAATGACCAAAATCTATCCATGTTTCTACGGGGAGAAGCAACTATGAYAGTCGTATATGTTCCGAATGGAAGTCATCATCGTATATTAAGGAATAGGACTCCAGAAGAAGCTTTCTCCGGAAAGAAGCCAAGTGTTYAACACTTGAGGATCCTTGGCTGTCAGTCAAGTAGAAAGAATGGAAGGAAGCTATGATGGAAGAATATCAATCATGAAAAAAGATGTATGGGAAATTGTGCTTAGAACTGAAGGAAATTCTGTAGTCACTTCAAAATGGGTTTACAAGATAAAGCATGCAGTGGATAGAAGTATCGATAAATACAAGGCACGATTCGTGGCTAAAGGGTTCTCCCAGCAGGAGGGAGAAGACTGATGAGACGTTTGCTCCAGTTGCCAGATACACCTCTATTAGAGACATCATGTCTCTTGCAGCATCCTTGGGTTGGAGTTTACATCAGATAGATGTAAAGACCGCTTTTCTCAATGGAGTAATTGAGGAAGAAGTATGTATAGAGGAACCTCACGGTTTTGAGGTGCAGAGCCTCTCATTATTCAGTGTAAGTGGGAGCTAGCCTCTGAATTCGATATGAAGGATCTTGGTCTCATGCATTTGGGACTAGAAGTATGGCATAAGCGTGGTGAAATCTTCTTAGGGCAAGGGAAGTATGTTGTAAAGATCCTTCAGAAGTTTGGGATGCTGGATTGCAAATCCATGGCAACTCCCATGGTGACAGATCTGAGGAAGTTGAGAGACTCTGATTCTGATCCAGTAGACTCGTCCCTGTACCGATAGTTGATTGGCTCATTGATGTATTTGGTTAATACCCGACCGGACATTTACGTTGCTGTGAACATGTTGAGCCAGTTCCAGGTGGAACCTAGACATGAGCATTGGATAGTTGCAAAGCACATTTTGAGATATCTTCGTGGGACGCTAAATTATGGTTTGAGATATGCCTCAAACAATGACGTACAACTGCATGGATTTACTGATTTAGATTGGGCAGGGAGTGTAGATGACATAAAGAGTACTTCTGGTATATGTTTCAGTTTGGGCTCTGCTATGATATCATGGGCTAGTAGGAAACATAAGCCTTTTGCACTCAGTACTGTAGAAGCAGAGTATATTGCAACTTGTGATGCTTGTACGAAAGCAATATGGTTCTGTTTGCTCGTTTCTAGACTATTTGACTAGGTGCTGGATTCGACTGTGATATATTGTGATAATTAGAGTTGTGTGAAGCTTTTAGAGAACCTGGTGTTCCATGATAGGTCGAAGCACATTGAGATCAAGTACTATTTCCTCTGTGATAAAGTTCAGAGGGGAGAAGTGATTCTCCATTACATATCCATTGATGAGCAGACAACTGATATTTTGACGAAGCCTTTGTCCAAGATAAAGTTTGCATACTCGAGGGACAAGCTGGGACTTGTGGAGATTGCTCCGTTGGTTGAAAGGGAGGAGATGACTTCCTCAGTTGGGAGGGAGTGCTGATATATGGATAGTCAGTGTGTCGGTGGACAGACATTCTCCCTGTGGAGAATGGTCCACGTTGACAGATTGCTGGTCTGTATCATGCTAGTACAACTTAGATATGATACAGATGTCTTGAGATGCATCGTGCTAGTACAACTTAGATATGATGCATTGGCATCATGCTAGTATAGCTTAGACACGATGCTTATGCCTGAGTCACATCATGCTAGATATGATCATGCTAGTACATCTTAGATATGATGCAGAGCATCATGCTAGTACAACTTAGATATGATCATACAACTTAGAGATAATGCAGATGATTCGCATCATGCTAGATATGATCATGCTAGTATAGCTTAGATATGATGCAGAGCATCATGCTAGTACAACTTAGATATGATCTTACAACTTAGAGATGATGCAGATGACTTGCATCATGCTAGATATGATCATGCTAGTACAACTTAGATATGATGCAGAGCATCATGCTAGTACAACTTAGATATGATGCAGAGCATCATGCTAGTACAACTTAGATATGATCATACGACTTAGAGATGATGCAGATGACTCACATCATGCTAGTACAACTTAGATATGATCATGCAACTTAGAGATGATGCAGAGGCATTGATTTACATCATGCCAGTACAACTTAGATATGATGCATTCGCATCATGCTAGTACGACTTAGAGATGATGTAGATGGTACTCCACATCATGCCTGTACAACTTAGATATGATGCATTCGCATCATGCTAGTACGAATTAGAGATGATACAGTGAAGAGGATTGTTCTTGTACCCATTGTGGGGAATTCAACATCTGTTGGGACAACTATTCATCTAGGACGTATGTCCAGATTAGAAGAATGGTCCATCTATCACTTTGTTAAGCGAGTGACTTATGCGAGACACTTGGTTGAGTGCACTAAGTCTAGCACATGACTTATTCAACATCATGCCCGATTACTTAGATGGAGTATGGCCTCGAGAGATGATGCAGATGATGATATGATTTGATGCCAGGAGACTGTTGTACTGCATGGTGATAGCTTGTTGCAGTGGAGACTGTGTGTCTCTAGACAATAACTATGTACTACTGTGGTGGATGTGTTCCACTTGTAGTGACTATATGTCACTAGACAGTAGCTGTGCGCTACTAGGAGTGGTTGTGTACCACTGGATAACAATTGTGTACTGCTATGGATTGACACTATTGTGATCTATTGGATAGCATTGTAGTAACTGTGTACTACTACCTGATTGCCATGGAGACTAGCAGTAGTGTTGAAAGTGTTTCCTAGGATGGTGTGCCAACCAGTAGTGTTGGAGGTGATTGCCAGCTAGATGGATAGTGATGATGATGCTCATGACTTGATCTGCGTGATCATGTGATAACCTATGTGGCTATGATGATGCTACCTGTAGAATGGTCTGCAAGACTATGTGAGCCTTGCCCATACTATGTGAAATGGATGGATGTGTTTGAGACCATTACAGTTAATACCTCCCTAGCTAGGAGGGAGTGTTGATATTATGGTAGCCGCGGGAGGTATTAACCTTCATGTGTAACCTTTGACTAGAATAGAATATTCCGGAAGCAAGAGAAACCCTAAACATATGTGTAAAAACCCTAGAAGACAAGTCGATTCAGTAAAAGAATTAATATTAAAGTATTATCCTCTAAAAGGACAAGTCGGCCCAGACAGGTGACAAGAACCACTATAAATAGAGGGCGCTCTAGCTCATTTGTACTCACCCACCTCACTCACTCTCTCAAGTATGGCACAAGTTGGGAGATGCAGCTGCAAGGATGGAAGGTGGATCTTCTAGGGTGGTTCTTGGTCTCTCTCTCTAGTGCTATCAAGCCTAAAATATGCGCCCTACCTCTTAGTATCTCTTGGTGGTATTCTTGATGATATTCTTGGTGGTATTCTTGGTAACTTCAACTGCAACTGTTGCAGTTGAGTAGTGTTCTTGTTCTTTGGTTTTGGGACTTTCTGTCTGGTGAGCTATCTTTGGAGAAAGATGCGCTCTCTTGGATATATGTTGATTCTAGTATTGCTTCCGAAATCATTCTATCTAGCAAAGGTTATGGTGCTTAGGGGTGGCTGTGTGCCTATGGTTGGGTGACAATATTGTGATATTGTCTATGGTTAAACAAGCACATTGAACATTTTAACACCATCTCCTTCACATCATGATGTTGGTTTTCTCTCTACTTCTATGACTACTCTTTCAAGTACAACTACAATATCTGTGAAGACTCCCATGGCTGATGTGGAACCTATTGATGACCCATCCAGTCTTTCTATTGTAGATGTCTCTTAAATTTTTCAAGATACTCTGTCATTCAGTGTTGCACGTATCGCGGTATTATTGCCAAAATCCAACTCGACGATTGTTAGAATATGAATGGATGTGCTCGTTTTACCATCGACAATATCACTATTGTCACCCAACCATAGGCCGAAGCCACCCTTCGAGCACCTTAACCTTGACTGAGAATCATTCTGGAAGCAAACCCTAGGCTAGATAGCCAAACAAAGGGTAGCGCACCTTTCCCCAAGGATAGCGCATCAAACAAGAGCTGATCAGATAGTCCAAACCCTAACCAAGAGATAGTCCAAGCCAAAGCGTAATCTGCTAGCTGCAGCAGCTGCAACGACAACTCTCCTCCAAATCTCCGCACAAACTGGGCAACTGCAGTGCGGACAAGTGCTGCTCTGCAATTCTGAGAATGCCTTCCAGAATGAAGATTAGCCTCCTATATTTATACTAATTTTGGCTAACTGCCTGGGCCGACTTCTCATTCTGGGTATCTGTCTGTTCAGTATATATTATTTCTTTTGGTCGACTTCTTCTCTTGGAGGCTAATAACCTAATATAAATTATCCTATTGAGCCGACATGTCTTCTAGGGTTATTAGCCAACTCATTAGGGTTTCTTCTTGCTTCTCGGAATATTCTATTCTCGTCAGGTTTACACATGGAGGTAAATACCTCCCGCAACTACCATAATATCAACACTCTCTCCTAGCTAGGGAGGTATTACAGGTAATGGTCTTGAGCACAAACATACCATTTACCTGGTAGCATCAACATAGACTATCTCATGACTAGATCATGAGCACCATCATCACCATTAGTGTCATCAACTGCATCATCTCTCGAAACCATACTCCATCTGAGTAATTAGACATGATGCTGGATAAGTCACTCACACCATAGAGTGACACAAGAGCCATTCCTCTAATCTAGACATATGTCCTAGAAAAATGTCCTGAACCATTTTCAGTCTGCGAAATATCTGTACATTGATCATCCATCTAGCTGATAATCATTTTCAACACTGTTGATAGTCTTCAAGGCAATCAGAACAATATCATTCAATAGAACACGATTGTGTCTATTCATAGTAGTACACAACTACAATCCAGTGGTACACTACCACACCAACTAGCACACATGTACTTGATAAGTGACGTATAGTCACAAACAATGGAACACATCCACCACAGTAGTATACATCTACTGTCTAGAGACATACAGTCTTCATAACAATCATCTGATATCAGCCTGCACAGAAACAATGTTATGATATAAACTGAATCATCTGGGCCATTCTTCCACTCATCTGTGAGATCTGGAAGAGCATTTGCCCTTAAAAGGTAAAACATCAATGATGAGCTATCTGGACTATTCTTCTCAAGCAAGGAAGAATAACTGTTCTGATTTCTGAGCCTGGACCATTCCTCACCCTGGGCCATTCTTCTGGCACTAAACAAAGTGCAACTTGGAGAGAATGAGTCTACCCTAAGGAATGTCTGTCCTTAATTGCTGTACCTGGACCATTCCTCTGGCACTAAACAAAGTGCAACCTGGAGAGAATGAATCTGCCCTAAGGAATCACTGTCCGGACCATTTCCAAAGGAAATGACTGTCCTGCACCAACCTCCAAAACGAACCATTTCCCATGTTAACCACAATGGGAAATCGCTGTTCGGCAAGGCGGGCCAGTCTTCTTGAGTAACCCTCAAGAAGAGAGACTGCCCTAGACCATTCCCCATGTTAACCACAATGGGAAATCGCTATCTATGGTAGACCAACAATCCATCGAACCATTTTCATTACGAAAATGACCGTTCGATCTGGACCATTTTCTGAATTGGAAAATGCCTGTCCGTCAGAAATCTCAAACCACTTTTCAAACTGGAAAGGCACTGCTCATCCTGGACCATTTTTTGAACTGAAAATGACTGTCCATAAATCAATAACACATTAGTGCTCCCTCCCAACTTGGGAGTCATCTCTTCCTTTTTCAATGAGGAAGTCGTCTCCACGAGCTCCAACTTGAGTACGCAAACTCTTTCATCTTGGACAGAAGCTTTACCAAAATGTTTGCTTATCTGCTCATTTGTGGAGATATGTATTGGAGAACCACTTTCTCCGTTTTAGACTTCATCACGGATAATGTAATGCTTGATCTCAAATGTACTTCGGTCTGGAACACTGGTTTTCTCTGAAGGCTTCACATAGCTCTGATCAATAAAGTATATCATTGTTGGATTCCTCTTTGGTTCCTGCTAGCTCTCAACATCGTGACAATGGTCAAACTGGAACATATACATGTGGCACTTCTTCTGTCATTATGAGATCTTTGTCATGGATTGACAATCCATCATCCTGATCTTCTGAGTAGTCATTCTGATACAATATCTCTGTTATAGAAAATCTTCACGACGCTTCTGCTGTGCATTGGAAGTTCTCCACCAAGTTGTCTTCTTCCATCAGCATACAAGGGTCTCTTTCTGGTATACCTCAAAGCCTTGAGGTTGCTGTACATGTAAACTCCAACCCATAGATATTGTGAACGATATACCGGCTCATGTAGAGGTATGTTTGGTTTACCTGGAGCAAACAATCATCATAGTCTTCTCTCTCCATCTTGGAGAACTTCTAGGTCTGGATCTCACAATGCTTGCATTCATAAGTCTTCCATACACTGTTCTTCATCACACTTTTCATTTCCTCTGCTTGATTGCTTTTTGGTGAGTTCATATCAGGCTGATAGTCTTGTGATTCTCGATACAATGACTGGTTGTTCTGTCTTTTCTTTCTTTCTTGGAATTTTCATGTTCTTCCTCATGTTTCTCTTTAGCTTCTTGGATCCATGGAGTTTCTTATAGATTTCATGCCCTAAATATTTCACTTCTTTATTTCATCATAGAATCACGGATGTGGATGGACAATCAGAGATACTTTTAGGCTTCTTTTCGAAGAAGGCTTCTTCTAAAGTCAAACTGAACACGTACTGCTTTTCATGGTTGCTACCATGGATATATACTTCATCATCTTCAATGGATCATAGGATAGGTCCCTCCTAATCCTTGCTTCATGTATGAGTGCATGTTTTTCTTTTGGAAGTATATAATCAGCTCCCTCCATCTAACATAATCCACGCTTCCATCTGCATCCTTATTGCCTTCTTGTAAAGTGTCATAAGTATTACTCTAATTTCCTCTTGATTGCTGATTTTTGCTTATCTTGCAGCTGTTACTTTTGTAATAACTTCCACATGAATTGTTACCAAGGTTTGTTGATGTACTTCGTCCTTTCATGTGTATTGTCTTGTCGTGTAGTCATATTGATAGCAATCTTGTTGTTCTTCTCTTGGAACATATTATCTTCTAGGAAGTAGATATGCAAGATGTGTACAGAAAACATGGTATGTACACGAACTATGAAGAGTATTGTTACCTTGTCTTAGAAGAAGAAGT
>JASDQU010261027.1:13423-29114 GCA_032191745.1 Picea mariana
CCTAAGAGATAAAGCATTAGGTCTTTCATCAAACTCTGTAGCAAGCTTCTTCTGCAATCTGAGATGAGCTTTTCTTCATCTTGTCAAGAATACATCATCTACATATATTAGTAACATTACTGGCTCATCATTCATGACCTTGAGGTAAAGGTTAGAATCAACTTTACCCTTGGTAAAGCCCAAGCTCTTCAGGAAACTGTCAATTCTGCTATATCAAGCTCTAGGAGCTTGCTTCAACCTGTATAGATCCTTCTTCAACCTGCAGACTTGAGTCTTTATATCTTCAACTTCAAACCAAATTTTCACATTACATTGTACCAATCTGGTACACTTGCTCAACTGCAACTCAATCTGCACAATCATGTGCTAGCTCTATGTGCTCTCTACAAAGCACTATCTGTCTCATTGCCTGAGAGTGTGTCCTCTCCTCTTTCTGCAACTGTTCCTTTTGGAACTTGGACTTTGCACCTGCAGCCACTCTGAGGCTGAGAATGACTGCTTCATCCTCACTGTGGCTGCTGAAATTTGAGAGTAACTCTTCTTATTCTATCACGACAACAACTTCATCTGAAACTGAGAGTGGCTCAGTAATTGATACAGAAGGTAGCTCTTCTTCTTTCATGGAGGTAACTCTATCTTTTATCGTAGTCATGTCTCCATGACCCAACTAATGTAATGCACCAACTGTCACTCAATTTTAAATATGGGGATTGCTCCCCCTGCATCTCATACTATATATGAATCATGGTTGTTCTGGTTGTCTTCATAAATACTGGAACTATTTCTTCAATTACTGGAGTAAGTGTCTCGTCATAGTCTTTTCCCTCTTGCTGGGAGAATCCTCTAGACACACATCAGGCTTTGTACATCTGCAACATGCTTGATCTGTTTAAATCAATCTTGGAAGTCAATACTGAGTTCTCTTGTAGTCTCATGGAAGAATCCATATCCTAGTCTTTTTGACTGGCTTCCTTTTCTGTCACTGAAACAAGGGAATCTTCCTAGGAGATTTCATATCTCCTAGAAGTTTCTGAAGTTACGATCTAGTCTTCTCATGGCATCTATCTCCCAGTCCTGGAAGTTGTCTCTTCATTTGATCCTTTCTGAGATCAGGCTTACTCTCGATTTCTTCTGAGTCTACAAGGATCTCTTATGGGGTATACTTGGTGTTGAATACCAAGTCTAAATATGAAAAGCTGAGTCAGACTTCAAGTGAATTATGCTTCCTGTCAAGGTGGCTTCATTATCTTTTGAACAAGTCTACTGTGAGTTCTTGTTCTAATGTTCGGTCATCTTTGGAGCCTTTTGCTCCTTACAATCAATCTCCATATGCGATACTCTAGATCTAAAAAGATAGCTTCTTCTTCATCTTCTTTGGTACATGAATGTATATGGTCATGTACATAGTCTGCTTCATGTCTCATCTAATCTGTTGCCTTCTGCAACCTTCACTATAGCTTCCTCAGGGTTATTACATGTGACCTGAAACAAGGTCAACAAAAAAACAAGCAAGAATAATACTCTTTTGATAATAGTAAACAAAACGATAGCACGAATAATCATCACAGTAGCTCCTTTAGAGCTATCACTTGTGACCTGTCTGAAACAAAGATCAAGAGTAAGAAATACAATACGAAATGAGGTCAACACTCTTCTAGTGTTGTGATCAAACATTCCTCCATGGTAACTTGGAACCAACACAAGAAGTTTCTCCTAGAGGAGATGTTAGTTGTATCTGTTAAATGATTACATTAAGCATTTATCTCAATATGCTCACATGCTACCAAGTATAATACTTTTCAAAGACTGCTACCTCAACTATAGTGTTTACTTGTAAATGGGTAGTTATCAACTTGTCATGTGCAACTTTGAATCTTATCAACTTAATTAATCAAACCTGGAACATGGAGCCTTGTCCGCAAGAATGAGTGTGTTGCTTTTCTTCCAAGTCTCCTTCACTCAAGATGATGAGTGCTTTCTTCAGCCTGTCTTCTATACCAAGACAATATGCTATCTTGACAGAAAGCTAGGTTAGAGGATAAACTCTATGATCTCAACTTTAATCAATCTAATACTTTGACTTAAATTTTGACCAAAGGTTAGTATGATGGTCATAACTTTAACATGCAACCTAGATCAAAATAATGTCATAACAAATAGATGCATATCAGAATAATCAAACCTGGGTTGCATTATTCCTCTGAATGTGTTGAATCTTGAGATCCTTCTGGATCTATGGCAAGAGATCCCTTCTCCTGCAGATATCCTTTAAAGCTTAACAGTTTAAACATATGTGAATACATACCTCTGATAGTATTTGCAGGAAGTGGCACCATCTGGTAGCAATAATGATAATTACCAACTCTTTAAAACTTCAAGGGTGACTGCAACTAGTACTGCAACTGATACTGCAACTGTAATTGATACTGCAACTGATTCTGAAACTGCAACTGCAACTTAGGGTTTTATGAGGAAATCCTAATTTTTCAAACTTCAAATTTTGAAATTTTGATCCAGGGGCTAGATGCGTTGAGCTGAGGCGAGTAAGCTGGTGCAATCAGATTTATGAAAATCCAAATTTTACCCTTTGAAACTGAGCTTTGGGAAATCTGGGTTGGCACTGGTTTTGGTTTCCTGGTTTTGTGGTACTTCTGGTTTTCTGGTTTTCTAGTACTTCTGGTACCAATCAAAACTAGGGTTTGACTTTTCGGAGTATCTGACCATTGAAAAGGTGCGCTCAAGGTTCCAAAGAGTTCCCTAGGCTAGGGCGCACTTTTCTAGATGGCTTTTAGGCTGATTTTCCTCTTCAACAAAAGCCCTAATTTTCTTGTACGACAACAGTAACGTTTTTCTTTATCAAGTGAAAGATGCTCTCTTCAGTTTAGCTCTGAAACCATGTTAAGTTTTGAGCTATTATTAGGTTTCTTTTCAATTTACTAGATAACAATAACATAGGTAGGATCATTGAGAGAAACACAATCATAAGATAGACAACATTTATCCTGGGAAACCCTCATGGGGGAGAAAACCCAACAAAAACTTCCTTCATATAGATAGCCAATACAATGCCAAGACAATAAACCAAAACAGTAGAGAATATCCAACACTGAGCAATGCGCCTCTCTCTTCCTTCTTCTCCCAACTGCAGCTACCAAACTTGTGCACTTGATGAGTGATGAGTGCACTGGCAGGTGCTGGAAAGGTGTCTCTTCATTGGGCAGGGCCGACTTGTCTTCTTAGTGGTTAAAACCACTTTAATTAGGCCTGAGGGTCGACTTCTTAATTTTCATAATACAATTAGGTTTTGACCAATCCGCAAAAGGGGATTTGGTCAATTACAATGCCCGACATGATCAATCCACAAAAGGGGATTGATCTAATGAATAATGACTCAATAATAAATAGAATACTGTTTGCAGTTACAATATTTCAACATCTAATAGGGAAAYTAAGTACTTCATCACCTTCTTTGATGTTTTTTCTCACTCTTGGGTATACAACATTAAATCTAAGGATGAGTTGTTTGGAAAAGTTTCGCGAATTCAAATCTTGTGGAAAATCAAAACAACGGGAAGATCAAGTATCTTAGGACTGATGGCAGAGTTGAATATAATAACAATGTTGTCCAACCATTTATCATATCTTAGGGCATCTCTTGGCAAAGCTTTGTTCCTTACACTTCACAACAAAATGGAGTAGCATAATGAAAGAATAGGGCTATCATGGAGATTGCTCATTGCATGCTTTGTTCTAAGAAGAAGAAGATTTCATTCTGGGGAGAAGCGATTGTTTTGTGCAACCCATATCATTAATAGAACAACTACTCTTGCTGTCATAGGTATGATTCCTTATATGGAATGGTATGGCAACAAACATTCTATTACGCATTTCATAATTTTTGGATCTAATGAATGGGCCGATGCTTTGATTGAAAGGAGAAATAGCTCAGCATCTCTAGACTCCTGCTATGCTTCTTGGCTATAGTGCAACATTTAAGGGAAATCGCCTTTATGATCCCACCACTCATAGAATGGTTGAATTGACGAGGTCCCTACTCACAGTTTGCCAAGATCTTTCCATTACTTCTTTCAAAAGATTCTTTAGATGAATCTCTGCATGCTTCCATGGATCATCCTTATACTCATCACCATGCGGGGCCTCTTCCAGATGATTCTTGCTGTGTTTTAATGGTTGTTCTCCTTCACAGTAAGAAATGGTCCTCTCTTTACTTCAATGAGTACTCTCTCAACTACTCTTTCAGTCTCTAGGTAGACTCCTATGCCTGAAGTGGACCCTATTGATGACTCATCTAGTCCTCTTGTTGCATATGTCTCTTCACTTTTTTAGGATACTCTTATCTRTGGCTCATCCAAATGCTCATGTTGCAAATGGTGATGCTCTTCTTAATGGATTATCTAGTCATCTTGTAGTAGATGCTCTTTACAGTTCGACTCCATTATTTAGTGATGATGGCGACACCTTACATGATTCACTTGCATTAGTTACTCTTCCTTCAGATAGGTCAAGGCATATACCTAATTGGGCTATCTCCACTCTTGTTGATGTGATAAAGGTTTTTGTTGGTCCATTCGTGTGTTGTAAGGACAAATCTCCACCTTGGGTCTTTCTTGCTCAAATTGATCACTATTTTCAAGGAGAATTTGATGTAGTTGACTTTATTGTTGGCCTATTTGATCACTGCGGAGAGAAATATTCTTGACCATTGGCCATAACTTAGTATTATGATGTCCCTGCCAAACTACAACATCTGCCACCTAATTCTCTTTGGAGCTCGATGCTGGCCATTGATGATATTCATGGTTTTATGAAGGAGCATGTGTGAAATATCCCTGATCCAATGGATTTTGATAGACTCTACTGAAACTGATGTTTCGACTCTCACATCTGATACTCTGGGGGTTTCTGGATGCGTTTTAGTTACTTGTTTAACATGCGTGGTGATGTTGTATGTGTGTGTCATATAAATAAGTGTTTGAGCATAATATATGATGCATGCGAAATAAAGGAACCACACAACTCAATAGCATGTATTATGGAAAATAATAGGAAATACAATGTGGATGTAGGAAATATAGGAACTACTCATTAGCTAGATCTCATAAGAGTTGATCGTCGCTGGAATACAATGCAAAATAACAAGAAATATCCATATACACAAGATCGGGAAGAATCAACAACATGCATGCACAGATCTGCTAGATGCAATCTCAGATACTCACGACAATCACTGCAAATGTCTGGAAAGTTCGCCCTGCTGGAAATACCCATCTGATCTGCCTGGAAACTGTCCCAAATGATGTGCCCTAACCTCACAATTCCTCCTGGTGATTGTCAGACTAAAGATCGACCCTCTATTGATCAAACTGGATCCCAGATGTGACCCCCTGGGGGTTTGCGCCCCTCTCCTGGACAATTGGTGCACCCCAATGATTCCATCGTCAAAATCTGGTGATGTATGGCTCAAACTGAGTGCCCTGGTAATCTCTGTACTAGGTCGGGAGGGTTTCTCTAGATCTGTCCCGGTGAGCTCTCTTGAACCCTCACTGTACTTCCCCAAGTGCTACGCACTTCCTGGTTGCCTACAACGCACTAGGAGATTCCTCCGTTAGAAACTGATGAGTGATAGCTCAAAAGAAGCGCCATGGCTCCCTCTCAACTGGGTCGGAAGGAAATGGCGAGATCTGGCTTGGTCTCATCCAACTACACAAAACTGTCTCTAACCCTTGCACCCTCACTAGCTGCAATGCACAATCTTTGAACTGGGTATACTGAATACGGATCTAGCACGGTGAAATACTTGGATGGTATATCCGATAGGCTAGGGTGTGTCTTCCAACATCGAAACCGATCTGGGTGGTGGTTTCCTCCAGAAATCCACAAAACATCTAAGAGGTCGACTTCCTCCTTTGGAACCTATTCTCAACTCAAAATCATAACATAATGAGGAATTAGGTCGAATTCCTCTTCTTATACCTCACCCGATCTAATTTGCGATTGACATCACTTAAGCTAGGCACCTTCCATCCTAAGTCGAATGTGAGTAATTAGTTAAGTCCCGCTTAACACCTTTTTCTTCTATTTCTTTGTTGACTTTGGCTTAGGTGACTTTTCCTATGCTTTTTGGCTTAATTCATCGTTTAGCCATTTATTCACCCTTATTTCTCCCTTTGTTCCATGTTTGTGCCTGACTATAGTCTACAGGAACAAATAAACTACTAAATCACTCCCTGTCGAGGCTATTCTTGGGATCAGGACATCACAGTCCTCCCTTCTCGAGATTGCTTGTCCTCAAGCAACATCAATCCTGGGTGCTGCAATATATGCTCTCCCTCCCATTTGGCATCCTCCACTGGAAGTCCCCTCCATCTGACCAAGCACTCCCTGATGACCTTGTTCCTCAACCTGTGCTCTCTCTGCTCTAGCACCTCCTCCGACACTAACTTCAATTGTCCCTCCTCATCCAAGGGTGGCAACGCCTCTGAAATGGACACATGTTGTCCCACTGCCTTTTTAAGGCAAGAAACGTGGAACATGTTATGTATCTTGCTACCCTTTGACAACTCTAGCTCGTAGGCCACTTCGCCTACCTTCCTGATGACTCTGTACGGTCCATAGAACCTAGGCTTCAACTTCTCTGCCCCGCTCCTCTTCAATGAACACTGCCTGTACGACTGTAATCGCAGAAAAACCTAGTCCCCTACCTCAAAACTGCGCTCTATCCTCTGCCTATTTGCATAGATCTTTTGCTAGTTCTGAGCTACCTGCAGGTTCTCCTTCATTGTCGATAGAATCCTCTGACTCTCCTCAATCTAGTCTTTGGCCCTCGGGACCCTACTATCCCCAAACACAGACTCCACAAAAGAGGGTGCATCGTATCCACACAATGCTCTAAACGGTGACATCCTGATAGACATGTGGTAAGTTGTGTTGTAATAGTACTCACCCATGTGCGATGCTGCCCCCCCACATTATTCCTCAGATACCCCTCCACCCATTTGTTGACAATCTCTGTTCATCCATCTGTTTGCGGGTGGTAGCTAGTACTCGTGGCTAACTTTGTTCCCACCAACCTGAAAAGCTCTGGCCAAAACACGCTGATGAAGCGCCCATCTCTGTCACTGACTATTTGCCTGGGTAAACTATGCAATTGGAAAACCCCTCTGAAAAATAGCTCCGCTACCTGTATGGCCTTATAGTCCATGGATATGGTAAAGAAGTGTGCAAATTTGGTCAGCCTGTCGACCACTACAAATATACAGTCCCTACCCTGCACTCGAGGAAGTCCTGTAATGAAGTCCATAGAAATGCTCTTCCATTTATGCTCCGGAATGGGTAGAGGCTGAAGTAGCCCTGCGGGGTGTGTCTGCTTAGACTTATTCTGCTGACAAGTCGTGCAGTCCCGGATGTGCTTTAGTACATCATCCTTGAGACCCTTCCATGAGAATCTTTCCCTGATCTGCCAGTATGTTTTGAAGAATCCCTGATGCCCGACTGTAGGTGAATCGTGACAAATCTTTAGAACCTTCCCTTTTAAGGTAGATTTTGGAACCAAGTAGATCCGGTCCTTGTAGAAAATGACATCGTCTAACACCCGGTATCTGTCATCCACTACTTGTCCATCCAACACCTCACAGGAAAACTTGTTTTTGGAGTACTCCACCAACAAATGTGCCTTCCAGTCTGTGCAAATATCCATCATCGAACACCTTGCTGGCCTCCTGGACAAAGCATCTGCTACGACATTCCTTTTTCCTTTAACACACTCAATGTCAAAGTCAAAGGCTTGGATCTTCGAGACCCACTTCTGCTGTCTCTTGCTAAGGTCTTTCTGATCTAGGAAACACTTGAGACTGTTGTGATCAGTCTTCACTACAAATCTGCTACCCACCAGATACTGCCTGAATTTGGTTAAGACATACATGATTGCTAGCATTTCCTTGTCGTAAATTGAATAGAGTCTCTTCGACTCATTGAGCTTCCTGCTCTTGAACATAATGGGATGGCCCCCCTGCATCAAAACTGCTCCAATCCCCACCCCTGATGTGTAGCACTCTAAGACAAATGACTGAGAGAAATCTGGAAGGGCTAGAACAGGGCATGTGCTCATAACCTCCCTCATTTTCTCAAAAGTCTACTGTGACGCATTCGTCCAATGAAAAGCACCCTTCTTGGTTAGATCTGTGAGTGGTGCTCCCAACTGTGAAAAGCCCTTGAAAAACTGCCTGTAGTAACTGCATAAGCCAAAGAATCCCTTCAGCTCTGTGAGGTTCTTGGGTGTTGGCCAATCCAGAATGGCCCTGATCTTCTCCTGATGAACATGTACTCCATGCTCACTGATGATATGCCCCAACTACAATAGTTCTCTTATCCCAAACACACACTTGGACTCCTTCGCATATAATGACTGTGCCTGCATAATGCCCAAGACCTCCTCCAAGTGTGCCAAATGCTCAGCCCATGTCCTGCTGTAAATCAAAATGTCATCGAAAAATACCAAAAGTTACTTCCTTGAGATTGTTGTAATCAATGTTCACTACAAATCTGCGACTCACCAAGTATTGCCTGAATTTGGTTAAGGCATGCATGATTGCTAGCATTTCCTTGTCGTAAATCGAATAGAGTCTCTTCGACTTATTGAGCTTCCTGCTTTTGAACACAATGGGATGGCCCCCTTGCATCAAAACTGCTCTAATCCCCACCCCTGATGCGTCACACTCTAAGACAAATGACCGAGAGAAATCCGGAATGGATAGAACAGGGCATGTGCTCATAACCTCCTTCATTTTCTCAAAAGTCTACTATGACTCATTCGTCCAATGAAAAGCACCCTTCTTGGTTAGATCTGTGAGTGGTGCTCCCAACTGTGAAAAGCCCTTGACAAATTGCCTGTAGTAACTGCATAACCCAAAGAATCCCTTCATCTCTGTGAGGTTCTTGGGTGTTGGCCAATCCNCAAAATGTCATCGAAAAATACCAAAAGTTACTTCCTTGAGATTGTTGTAATCAATGTTCACTACAAATCTGCGACTCACCAAGTATTGCCTGAATTTGGTTAAGGCATGCATGATTGCTAGCATTTCCTTGTCGTAAATCGAATAGAGTCTCTTCGACTCATTGAGCTTCCTGCTTTTGAACACAATGGGATGGCCCCCTTACATCAAAACTGCTCCAATCCCCACCCCTGATGCGTCACACTCTAAGACAAATGACCGAGAGAAATCCGGAATGGATAGAACAGGGCATGTGCTCATAACCTCCTTCATTTTCTCAAAAGTCTACTATGACTCATTCGTCCAATGAAAAGCACCCTTCTTGGTTAGATTTGTGAGTGGTGCTCCCAACTGTGAAAAGCCCTTGACAAATTGCCTGTAGTAACTGCATAACCCAAAGAATCCCTTCATCTCTGTGAGGTTCTTGGGTGTTGGCCAATCCAAAATGGCCCTGATCTTCTCCTGATGAACATGTACTCCATGCTCACTGATGATATGCCTCAAGTACAGTAGTTCTCTCATCCCGAACTCACACTTGGACTCCTTGGCATATAATGACTGTGCCTGCATAATGCCCAAGACCTCCTCCAAGTGCGCCAAATGCTCAGCCCATGTCATGCTGTAAATCAAAATGTCATCGAAAAATACCAAAAGGTACTTCCTCAGTTGCCCCCTGAAGATGTGATTCATGCAAGACTGAAAGGTGGCCAGTGCATTGGTCAACGCAAACGGCATGACCAAAAACGTGAAGTGCCCAAAACGACATCAGACCGCTATCTTCTCTATGTCCCACTCTCTGATGATGATTTGATGATATCCTGACCGTAGATCAATTTTGGTGAAGAAAACTGCCCCATATAGCTCATCCATCAACTCATCTATGCGCGGAATGGGGTACCTGTTCTTGATCGTTTTCTTATTAAGGGCTCTGTAGTCTATGCACATCCTCAATGTGCCATCTTTCTTCAGTTTCAGTACGACTGAAGAAGCAAAAGGACTCATGTTGGGCCTGATGTGCCCTATTGCAAGCAATTCCTTGATTGCTTTTTCGATCTTGTCCTTGAATCTCTTGGGGTGTGTATAGGGTGCAGTGATCACAGGTGTAGCCCCCGCCTCTAACTCAATAGTATGCTCGAACCCCCTGTCAGGTGGCCTCCCTAGTGGTATCAGCCCAAACACTGGCTCATACTGACTCAGAAGCTCTTTGATCTGTGGATGGTAAGGCTCTCTACCCTCTGAATCCTTCTAGGGGTGATCAGACACTCTGCTGCATAAGCTACATCACCGTGGCGGAAGATCTGCTCCATCCTCTTCGCTGATACTGCTCTGGGTGCTCTTGTAGACATACCTCTCAATACTACTCTCGACCCGCTGGCATCTCTGAAACTCATGGTCAATGTCTGATAGTTGAACCCAATCTCTCACAATGAATATAGCCACTGTACCCCCAACACTGCGTCTGTATCTGACAGGTCAACTACATAAAAGGTATCTGTCAGGGTGTAGTTGCCTAGCTTGACCTCAAGTCTGGAACCATATCCAAGCATGTCATTGTATATCCATCTGCCGCAACCACGGTGAACCCCTCAAACTCCTTAGTGCGTAACCCCCTCCGGGGTACCAAGGATGCATCGAAGAAATTGTGGGTGGCCCCACCATCTACTAAAACTATCATGTGTTGCCCCTGTATAAGGCCCTTGAGCCTGAGAGTGATGTACCTGGGTACTCCAGAAAGGGTTGCTATGGTTCCCCCTTTCACCTCTTTGTGAGGTTTTGTCTCCTCCTTTGGCTGTGCCTCGGCCTGTGTTTGAGGTTTCTTTGGATGTCGCTCTGGCTCATGTGTAGGCTCATCCTCTGAATCACGGTCTGCCTGTGCTCCTGTTATCGCACAGTTTAGAGTTAAGGTAAAAGATAGATGAAAGGAGGGCAAACTGGGGTAACTGAGATTATCCCACCACTGTCACCTCAATGGGATAACTCTTTTTGTTTAGGGAGGTAAGGCCCAGGGGAGACGTCCGCGGTAACCTGGGGTTTTGAGAAGGCAAAGGCTTGAAAGACTAAGTATAATAGTCCCCCTCACGAGTCACCACCGATCAGAAAGTCCCGGTTAATCAGCCAATAAAGATAAGTAATAACGAAACAATGTACCTGCCCGAGACAAAGGAACAAAGAAACTATACATGTGCAAGCTCACTTGTTGGTTAGTACTTCATATAATCAATGACTTTCCGATAATAAGCGATTGAGCAATAATATTGATGAAGTAAATCAAAGTTTATACAATAGCAATGATTACACAATATCACTTCACAATAAATGCTAAAGAAACTTTGCAATGATGAATGGCAATCAATGTAACAATACTAGGAGCAACGCTTCAGCTAATCATTCAATTGCTTTTAAACATAAGTAAATGCTACATAGAGATGTTTATAGCATGAATAGATGACGACAACAATAGGGTTAGTGATTGTTAGTCCAAGCTAGGGTTAGAAAGATTAGTAATTGTTCAAAGTATTTGGATGTGTGTATGATCAAGGTACTCAAATACTGGAGGTCTTAGATCAGTGCTTTATTAGGGCAAATGGAGTAAAAAAGGGCTACAAATGTTGAAGGGCCGTGATGATAGTGATAGGTCTAGAGACAAGAGGGTTTGATGTTGAAGTGTTGCTAAAGCAAGGCTTTGACAAGTCAAACCCTAGGGGAGACGACTCACTAAGGTGTAGATGACCTAGCCCTTAGTGCGTCTTTCTCCTTCTCTAGCTCAAAAGACAAATTTAAAGAACTAGCTTGAGAAAGCAATGATATGGCTGAAGACAAGAGGGTTAAATGTTGAGGTGTTGCTAAAGCAAGGCCTCAACAATGAAACCTTAGGGGAGAAAGGCTCACTAAGGTGTAGAAACCCTAGGCCTTAGTGCTTTCTCCTCCTTCTTCAGCTCATTGACAAGAATAAAACGGCTAGCTTGAGTGATAAATGCTATGGCTAAGGACAAGAAAGTTTGAAGATGAAGTGTTGCTAAGGCAAGGCTTCATCTATCAAACCCTAAGGGAAAACGACTCACCAAGGTGTAGAAACCCCAGGCCTTGATGCGTTTTCCTCTTTCTTAGCTCAATAATAAGTATAAAACCGGCTAGGCTAGAAGAATATAGATAGAGTGTTGCTATTGCAAAGCTCTATCTAACTTCAGCAAAATCAAATGGCTTTTGATCCTAGTAGGGACATGAGACATAGACCTTAGCATGTGCTTGTCACCTAGGGTTTTAATTCAACAAATTATAATAACAAATGCAAGTAAATAGTACCATAACCATTCAATAAAGAAGTGTTGCAGAAATTCACTTCCATAAACCAAGAACTCAAGTATCAAAACCCTAGTTGTAAACCTTCCACCAAGAGAAATGTCAAAAATGCCAAGAAAAAGTCTCCTTCAACAAGTGCACCTCAAAATTTCAGCCAAAAATCCTAGAAGAGGGTGCAAATTTCAGACCTCACTAATGTGTGAGTGAAAGATGATGAAAATATGAGAGTGAAAACCCTCAATATATACCATACCAATGACCTTAATTAAAATTTAGGTCATCAAAAGGCTGACAAAGCCAAAATACACAATAATACTGTTTTACATTAAATGTTATAAAATAAACCCTAATCAAGCAAAAGAAAGACGTCATGCCCCTTCTAGGGTGACGTCAGTCCTTTCTAGGGAAAATGTAGCCTCCTGGAGAAAAACGTTAGCCCTCCTTGGGCCTCTCTGTTCTGCCCCACGTGCCAAAACTGCCATAGTTGTCTCCCAAAACGTCCATAATGCTGGATGACGTCATGGGCATCTTGGATGACGTCCTGGGCCTTCCAGGGTTAACGTCCCAGTGGAGAGGGCACAACCCCCCTAGGTAAGGCTCTGCAAGGGTGCCTCTATGGAACGTCCTTCTCTTCTTCGGTGCAAACCCCTTTGTCCTGTCTCTGCCCCTTGCTGGGGTCTCAACATCCATTTGGTGGGCTCTTCAGCCCCATGGAGGTCCGAACTAATCATCTCCCCATGTGTACCTGTCCAATATGGTAATTGTCCGTCGGGTATGATCCTGCACATCAACAGATACGCCCTCCATGGGCTCATAAGTCATAGGGATCATAACAATGTCAATCACATCTCATCATCAATACTATTAAACATGTGCATGAAACCCCTTTTACTCAGTCAAATGCTCAAAGACATTATACAAATCTGCAAGCCAAGTTTAGAGGAAGTGACAGGGCGTCCTATTGGGCTAGTGTCCACTGGAAAAGGGATGTTTCCGGAAGAGATCAAATCCAATTCATGTTAATGGGTGAGGTGGATAAGGGATGTCCTGACAAGGGGTGCAGTGATAACAGGGAAATGCAAGGCTTACYTGTGGGTGCTTTTGTAGAAGGCGAGCTGCACYTGTCTTGGATGCAAATGTTTCCAAGCCCATTCATGCCTTTTATTCCTTATTCTTTATTTCTTTTTYTTTCAAGAAGCTAATCAGGGGACACTGCTCTGGCGTGGTGACCAGTGGTGGCAATGTTACCCACAAGCTCTTTCACGGAAATGAGAAGGCTAGCTCGTGATGAGACCCCCTTTCTCTTGGCTATGCCACAAAGAGCCACTACCTTGGCGTGGTAACTAGCTGCTAGTAGTGTCATACCGCTAGATGCCCATGGACCTAATAGGCTGGCTTGKGATGATACCCCCTATCCTTTGACTAGGTCTTGCTTTATTATTTTTATTGGGTTCCTCTTGTTTCTTGCTGAGAAGCCTTTTATTGCTTTCTCGGGGATCCYTGGGCGAAGCATCTCGAGGTTTTATTTTCGGCGCTGCTTTTACCTTCTGGGCCTTTAGCCCCTTCTTCCAACAAGGCAAGGTGCAACCCTTAAATGATTGGCCAACCCAATGCCCAGACCAATGTAATGGGATGGATGAGCGAGAAGTAAGATGGCAAGTGGTAAGTATGACGAGAGCGGACGATGACTTTTCATGAATCCCCCTAGTGGCAACTGAAAACCTATGGGCACAAGCTTACTAGGGCATCCTGTCATTCCCCCCAGACATGGTCAAGTGGATAAGTATAAGATCCAAGCATCTGCTAGAAACAAAAAGAACTAGATGCACATATTCAAAGGTTTTGAAGATTAGAGTGACACATACCATGATAGCTGGACTCATTACCTCATGGAGCAAGAACCATCTCTGATATAGGACTAAGCCGAGGTGATGGATGCTGTTGCTGCTGACAAAGTGGAGGTGCTGAAAGGAAGAAAAGATGGGCCTTCCAGGGCCATGCTCAAGACGATCTGGCTCTCAATACTCCATGTCTAGGACCTGTGGGCCTCGAGACAAAATCTCCTTAGTTATCCCTAAAAGTGGGGATAACAACCCTGATCTCCTCATCCTCCTCCTCACTTCATGATTCCACTTCAATGTAGTGGATCTGTCCCTTTCCCATGGATCGATGCGCTGGGACCCAAGGGTCTCTACAAGATAAGCAAAGCTTCTTTCTCATCAATTCCTGTCTGGTGTCATCATCCAACTTGGGCTTACCCTTCCAATCCCTCTGAGGATTCTTCTGATCCTTGTCTCTCTGTGGCACAAAGGGATTGGTAAAGGTTTTGGGTTTCAGCACCGAGTCCCCCATGTCTATAGTGCGCACAATGGCCTCTTGTAGGGTGTGATGCTTGAAAGCCTTAACCCAACCCCTCAATGGCTCCTTCAATGCCTTGGTGAACAACATCACCAATATGTGCTTTGAAATATCTGATACGACCACTGCCTTCCGCTGTAACTTTGTGATGAAGGCCTCAACTGACCCTGTTTGTCTCAACTGTGTTAGATCCTTGAAGTGGAGTTCTGGATCCCTCCTGTCAAACCTCTCCATCAACCTCTCGGTGAACTCCAAATATGAAGTAATGTGGCTGTGACCCAAAGTCGCCAGCCCATTACACCACCACTCGTGGGCCTCCCCATCCAAGTGCAAGGTGGCGAAGCTAATAGCTTCTGACTCTGTCATCGGGTTGAGCTTGAAATAGGTGTCAAGCTTCTGTACCCATGCCTGAGCTGAGCTTCGAGATGACCCGTCGAAAGTAGGAATATTCAACTTCCCCACTTTCTTAATTAAGTCCATGTTTTGAGTTTGTGCATTGCCCCTCTGTGCCTCCCTGGGCTTGTTCCTATACCTGATTGAACAATAATCTAGCAAACTCATGTCTGCATGGAGCTATGGTCTCGGTGCCAAATAATCTCTCTTGTACTCAAATGGATCCTGTGGCACTGCCTGCCCCTGTCCCGACTGTCCTCTTGCCTGCCCTAGCTGTCCATCCTGGAACTGCGGATATAGAGTTCGAGGAATCCTCCCAGATGATGTATAGGCACGAATAGGTGAAGGATGTCCACTTGCTCCTCCCTAAGATCCACTAGAGCCACTGGCCCCACCTCCCTGGTGTCCTCCTGAACTACTCACTCCTCCTGCCGTGTTGGCACCCATAGTGCTCACACTGTGCTGAATCATTTGTGTGCTGATGGCCATTTCTGCTATGGCGTTCATCATATCCCGCTGTCCTCTAGCTAGGTCATTCAAGATGGCCTACGTAATGTGAGAATGTGTCTCAGGGCCTTTCTGCCTACCCTCTGGTGTCTCACTCCTGTCACCCATAGTTCTCTCTATGT